>JAWQRM010000154.1:0-28229 GCA_033557675.1 Coptodactyla brooksi
GGAATTCTTTGCTGCATATTAATGGATTTACATATAAAGATACCTGTTTCGTTCAATTTTATGTCGTTGATTAAATAATTACGTTTTAGGAGTGCCCCATTTCGCTAAAAGTTAGTGAGCCACTCGAATATTAAGGGGAGCAGGGTTATTGGCGAAGAAAGGGCCAGAATGTAATCCCTTTAATTACGTACATGCACGATATCGTCGAACTCTGGAGAAGACCGTCACTGACTTTCTTTCTCAGGATATTTTCTTCCCAAGAAACCTCTGGCTCCACGAAGATTCCTTACGAAAATTCGAGGGTTAACTTCTAACCAATTATGAGATTTTTAAGGCGTGACCGAATTAACGGAAACTCCCCATACTTTAAAATCCCATAAAGCGTCTCGGGGACTTAACGTAACGTGTGCAGGTTTCTTACCTCCCCGAAGACGCACAAACATAAAAATAATTTATTGTGTCCTGGCAAGCTCACATATGATATTAAATATCAAATAACTCTCTCATCATTACAATTGCAATTGATGAAATTTCATGTAGTTTAGAAGTACAGGATTAATTACTACACAAGGTTCGTAACGGTCATGGTCACAGTGCCGTTTTCCTCCAAACTTCCGGTCCATTTTGCAGTCGTGTGGAGGAATTCTTTGCTCCATATTAATGGATTTACATATAAAGATACCTGTTTCGTTCAATTTTATGTCGTTGATTAAATAATTACGTTTTAGGAGTACCCTATTTCGCTAAAAGTTAGTGAGCCACTCGAGCATTAAGGGGAGCAGGGTTGTTGGCGAAGAAAGGGCCAGAATGTAATCCCTTTAATTACGTACATGCACGATATCGTCGAACTCTGGAGAAGACCGTCACTGACTTCCTTTCTTAGGATATTTCTCTCCCAAGAGACCTCTGGTTCCACCCAGATTTCTTACGAAAATTCGAGGGTTAACTTCTAACCAATTATGAGATTTTTAAGGCGTGACCGAATTAACGGAAACCTCCCATACTTTAAAATCCCATAAAGCGTCTCGGGGACTTAACGTGACGTGTGTAGGTTTCTTATCTCCCCGAAAACGCACAAACATAAAAATAATTTATTGTGTCCTGGCAAGCTCACACATGAAGAAACTAGAAGAGACATATGTAGATGTCTGTTAAATATGTTCGAATTTATCTCTGTAAGCTCAAATTTATTCAAAACTATACAAATATTAATACTCCGCTATGATTACTATACACCCTACCCATAAAGTCCATGTAGTTAAATGTGTACACGTCTGCTCTCATACGCCATGCACAATGGAATGTACGTCCATACATATATTTTTTACTTCGTTAGCTTTGTAATTATCCGAGGCAGATTGCGCTGAAAGGCAAAATGCGAAACGCGTTTCGTTGTTATACGAGCCGTTTGATTTTTAACTGCAATAAATTATACTGCCCGCATAAATATTTTACAACGCCCATCGAACTGGCGGGGCCGGAGGTTTAGGGGGCGCCGGTGGGGAGCGCGGGGGGTCAGGACATCACTTGTTCGGTTTCGAACAGCGAAAAGCTCAACCGGCAAACGTACTAATGAAACGATTCGCAACCCCGCCCGAGGAAATGTAAACTGCGAAAAACGGATTATTAAAAACTGCGGAGGACAAATTGAAATTGAAAAATTGACGTATATTTTTCGTTCGCTTTTTATCTTCTAGAGATAACGGCGCTGAACAAACTCAGCGCCAAATATTTGCTAGGGGTGGGCAATATAGCGATTAATTTTAAAAATTGCAGCGTCCCAGAAAAGTTTGGGAGGCGATTTGTCAATTCTCTGTAACTTAACTTTCGGTTTTCCATTATAATAGTAATATAAACACAGTATAAAGTTGTTTGGCACACTCCTTGTGTTCCGCACACAAAGGGACCGCGCTCTTCTCTTTTCAACTCTATCCTTGTCGTGCATAGCGCGATAAGAAGCGACGACGGTGAACGCGAGATTTCAATGGCAACGCATTTCTAGCCAGAAAACACGAGTTCGTTCTTCACTCATTGCAAAACTAATAACCAACAGATTGGAAATTTGTTTTAACAATAGCTACTGGATACTATACACAACAACTTCTGCATTTTATTTTTTCAATTTGTGAGCATATACCCGTATTATTTCGCAATTGAAAAAGAGTTGTATATTTAGGAAATTTGCTTCAAATATACTGTTTTTATGTAGCAACCTGAATTAAAAACAGAAAAAACAAATGCGCGTTTTGTAGTACAATATTTGGTGATTGTCATATGAAAATCTGACAGCTCTGTGCTTAAAGGTATTGAAGTTAGAATTAAATACGTTTAAGTGCAATTGAAGTAGAGTGGACAGTGGTTGGTTGCCTAAGCAGTTGCGATCTGGTGGAGGTTGGGGATTTCTAAAAGCCCTGTATAAGGGATGACAACATTACATACATCAGTCTTGGAAATAAAGAAAAAACATAGCATTTACTGCAATTCTACCGTTACAGTATAAACCATGTCCGTTATTTTTGCTTGATCGAGACAATTGCGTGTTTACGGAAACCTATCTTTATTTTACTGTGTAACGGAAAGCAGTCATCTTATCTACTCGCATCTGAAAACATAAAATTCTTTAAGATAAAGCGGAACGGCGATTTATAGATCTATTAAGTGGGGATCCATAATATATTTACTATGCAATATATACGTAGGTTATGAAATATGGATTCCATTTGGTAACTGTCGGGTAAACTTTACAGTAAGCAATTTCTCTTGCACAAAACAATTTCATTATTTGCCAAATGTAATTCGCAAGTGTCATACTTAAATTAATCTAGTTTAGAAGTACAGGATTAATTACTACGCAAAGTTCGTAACGGTCATGGTCACAGCGCCGTTTTCCTCCAAACTTCCGGCCCATTTCGCAGTCGTGTGGACGAATTCTTTGCTCCATATCAATGGATTTACATACAAAGATACCCGTTTCGTTCAATTTTATGTCGTTGATTAAATAATTACGTTTTAGGAGTGCCCCATTTCGCTAAAAGTTAATGAGCCACTCGAATATTAAGGGGAGCAGGGTTATTGGCGAAGAAAGGGCTCCACCAAGATTCCTTACGAAACTTCGAGGGTTAACTTCTAACGAATTATGAGATTTTTAAGGCGTGACCGAATTATCGGAAACCCCCCATACTTTAAAATCCCATAAAGCGTCCCGGGGACTTAACGTAACATGTGCAGGTTTCTTACCTCCCCGAAAAAGCACAAACATAAAAATAATTTATTGTGTCCTGGCAAGCTCACGTATGATATTAAATATCAAATAACTCTCTCATCATTACAATTGCAATTAATGAAATTTCATGTAGTTTAGAAGTACGGGATTAATCACTACACAAAGTTCGTAACGGTCATGGTCACAGCGCCGTTTTCCTCCAAACTTCCGGCCAATTTTGCAGTCGTGTGGAGGAATTCTTTGCTGCATATTAATGGATTTACATATAAAGATACCTGTTTCGTTCAATTTTATGTCGTTGATTAAATAATTACGTTTTAGGAGTGCCCCATTTCGCTAAAAGTTAGTGAGCCACTCGAGCATTAAGGGGAGCAGGGTTATTGGCGAAGAAAGGGCCAGAATATAATCCCTTTAATTACGTACATGCACGATATCGTCGATAATGGAATTCAGCGGCATCGGCTCTGGCTCGAGCTTCTTCCCCCTTACAACATGGAGCGGGGTCCACAACTTTAAGAAACTCCGGCATTAGACGGGCACTCATGTACTTTGCTTGCTTGTGCAGCACATAACTTGTTGAATATGAGATGGCCCGGCTGCCTGCCTTCCGTGCAGGATTCCCGATTAAAATTCCAAGGATTATACGAGCCGGATCTGCGCGTTGTTATGTTATGCGAAATTACCATACTACGTGTAAAATTTTAAATTCCACGCTTCGGACGTATGTTGCTTTATTGTGTTACGTAAACGTTATAGGTATTTATGTAGTATATTATTCAAGATACAGGTTGTCCCAACGAAAATTTGCCACCCCTGTAATTTAATGAACGTAAAATTTTGAAAAAATTCCAAAAACACGTCAGTCAAGCTTTGTTTTGAAGGAAACTAATTTTTGAAAAAAGCTACTAATGTAATTTCATCATAATTTAAGGTCAACATCTTTAAGAAAATTGGTGAAAATAAAATAACTGCAGTTCTAAAAAATAAAAAAAAAATTGACGCCGCACGTGGTCTCGAACTGACTCGCGCCAGGCAACAAAATACAGAATGCGCATCTTAAGCTACCCAGCCACAGCGCTTCATGCTTAGTGAAAGCTATCAGAGACACTTATCAGAGAGCTAGTCGAATGTTCAACCTTACACGCAAATTTTTCAGAAACGAAGGCCCATTCACCCAAACCCTTTTACACTTTTTGTACCCTCGACCTCCCCTATCGAATGAACTATAACTCATTCAAATTTGTATTTCGCAGTTGGCGGCATCTCCTTGTAAGTGGACGTAAATGATCTTTACAAACTGAATTTCATAGCATGTAATGAGGAATTGAGTAGAGTATTTGAGAATAAACGCGACGAGTTAAATTTTAGGATAAATATTAGAAAAGAATTGAAGAGAAATAAATTCTAGGATAGAAGTAAAAGAATCGAAGACGGACACTGAGAGCCAACGCCATCGTCATGAAGAATTCAAGCTGAAAACAAGCTTAACAAGATATGTTCAGAAAAGTTCTACCCTTTCGTTTATTTTCAAAACAAAAGGACTATCATCTTCCGTCACTATTTTTGACATAATAGGAGGCTACAGTTTGCCGTTACGTTACTGTCACCATGCCTATGTCATTTCGCAATACACTTTAAAAATTACTACAAAACAAACGAAGAACCTACCACCAGAGTTCCCTCCGTAACTTCCGCCGCCTCCGGAATTTCGATTTTGGCCCCATCCGGAATTGCCGCTGGAGCCGCCTACGCCGCCCTGGTTACCTCCGTAGGGCGCATTCGCACCGGAGGGATTGTTCCCGTAGGTGCCTGGGTAAGCAGTCGACGGCGGGGGTTGGGAGTAATCCCCATAATTACCGCCATCATATCCATTATACTCTGCGTATACAAAATAACGCTATTTACCGTCAAATAACCAATTATCAAAGTAGATTGTTCAGTGTTTTATCGTTTAAAAATGCTTTTGGAATAAAATGCAAACGAAAATGCCATAGAAATGGAAAAAACCGCGCAAAATGCTATGGCGTCGGTAAACAATTAACCATTATTTGCGTTATAACAAAATCCAAAGTATATGCGATAAAACTTTTACTCTCAATGAGAACCTTGCACTAAGCTTGCTAATAATAACACAATCAATAAATTGGATGACCAGATTTACAGGGAAATAAAATTGGATAAACTTACGATTATCGACCATTTTGGACCACGGTTGACAAGAAACAGGGAGCGTCAGTAAAAATAGGCAGCACCGTACAGCGGCAATATGGGAAATCGTCCGACAGGAAGTGTCGCAATCGACCAACCACGCAAATAATGAAGCGGTAAATTCAAATCGCAAGGTAAGAAATGTGTTTTTATTAATACCGCTTATACGATTTTCTAAGATATCTATAAAGGCAGTAAATGACGAATTTGTCACTATTCAAAATATGGCAAACGATGTCATTTAAAGAATAAACAATTGTGAATAAACTGATACATTATAGAGACATTATCGAAGCGCATTTCACTAAAATACTTAATAAGTGAATCTGTCAATAGTTTGTTAGGTTTTCCGTCGTTGTATAAAACTGCAATTAACTTGTGGGGTCTAAGTGCAAACTAATTTTGGGGCCCCCTACTTTATCTACCAAGTTTTAGTAATATGTGCTATTAAATCAATTTTTAAGTTTCTCTTAAGAGAAAGTATTGTATTCGCAAAAAAATCGATGTCGAGATTTCGATTGATCTTGACTAATTAGGCTATTGGTAGTCCATCTATGCAATTTTTGGTGGTTGGTCTGTCCGTCCGTCCGTCTGTAAGTCGTTTAATTATTGCCTTTACATACATACATGCTAATTATTATATAATCTAGTCACAATAAGGATTTTGTAAAAATCATTCATATGGTTGAGGTACAGGTGCTCGGTTTATTCTAAAAGCTATCCAACTTCAGATTTTTAAATGGAACACCCTGTATATTATCATATTTTTGAAGTCCTTATAAGACTTGAAGGCCACTTGAAGGCCGTTTTTAAACTGCCACATTAAACTGATTAAAACAATACTTTACATACAAACTAATTATCATATAATCTGGTCACAATAAGGATTTCGTAAAAATTGTCCATAAGATTGAGATACCTACTTAACCTAAATTTTTTTGTTTTTTTTACAACTTTTTGTAACAAAATATATTTTTGTAATCTACATAAAATTGAAAATTAAAAACTATAAGGATAGTATATGCTTAAAATCAACAGTTCTCGAGTTATAAGCATAATTAATAATAAACAGTATCATGGGGCAAGAGGGTATTTCGTTCTTAATCTCGGGTATTGCGCTCTTTAGAAAAAAAATGTTTGAAATAAAGGTTGCATGTCATCGAACTCTTCACAATTTGAAGTAGTTTTCGAATATACTGAGTGTTCGGTTTATTCTAAAAACTATCCAAATTCAGATTTTTAAATGGAACTCCCTGTATATTATTACATTTTAGAAGTCTTTATAATATTTAAGGGCCACTTTAATTATTATACCTTAGCTTTAAATGTTCACAATAAACTGTCCACAATTTGAAACTATTTTCGAATATACAGGGTGTTGGACTTATTCTAAAAATTGCCCAACTTCCGATTTTTAAATTGAACATCCTGTATACTATAATATTTTTGAAGTCTTTATGAGACTCGAGGGCCACTTTAATTATTATACATCGGTTCTAAATTGCACTGTTTGGGCATTATTACACATATTTTGAAAAAAATGACTGGTACGAATGGATTTTTTTTTATATTTAAACCAGGGGCAAGATAAGAAAAAGTAATGTACGATGTACGTCTTCTAATTTATTTCAAAATAATTACTTATAACATATGAGTTGTGCCACTCGGCCTACTTCATCGTGTCCCATATTTCATTTATCACAAAATAAGTGCACTTTTAACAAGAATATCATACGCAATTTTTCTACAAACTTTATTAACTACTACGCCAAAATTTGGAGAGAGAATGCTCGACGCACGTTTCGCTAACCAAGTTAGTATCATCAGGAGCAATGGAAGACTGACTTACAAACCTTATTATAAGAGAATACAGTTATAATTTAATTTTCTTGTAATGATAATCATATCATAAAATTTTTAAGTTACAAACACAACATTACATAAAAGTCTAATAAAAGTAATAGTATTGCCATATCATACTAATTAAAACTATCTTACATATAAGCTAATCGTTATATAGTCTGGTAACAATAACCTTTTCATGAAAATTATGTGTATAGGACTGTGGTACATACATGTAATATATATGTGTAATATAATAATGCATACAAATAAACTTTTTAGTTTTTTTTTTCACATTTTGCAACAAAATATATTTTTCGAATCTACACAAAATTGTGAGTTAAAAACTACCAAAGTAATACAATGCTACAGTTCATTTAGATAAAACTCTGTAATTGTTCTTTTTGAAAAAAAAAGTTTCAAATAAAAATCGCATTATATCGAACTCTTAATGATTTCAAAATGTTTTCGAGTATACAGTTTATTCTAAGCAGTATCAAACTTCAGAATTTACAACACAGTTTTGGCATTATTTTATATTTTTGAAAAAGCGCCAATTTTTTTAAATTTTGATTTTTGTTAAATTAAAATTTTGAATTAATATGTTTTATTCTTTTTTTTATTTATTAACCCCAAAAGACAAAGTCCATAACAGACACAGGGTAAATATAAGTATATGAATGCATATAAAACTAAATACATATATCGTAAACATATATTAAAGTGAAAACTGAACGTCTGTAAAGATACATGGATATTATTTTATGTTATTGTTTCTATGATTAGTTCACTGCTTGTTAGAAAGACTTAATGTTGCAAAGTCTCTGGTGTAGTAGGTAGTTCATTGTGTAGTTCGGCTGCATTTCTAGTGATGTTTCTTTTGCGTACATTGGTTGTATTAGGCAGATTGTGTATATTCTGTACAGTTCTTATGTAATAAGCATGAATATCACAGGAACATTTCTCAGGATAAGATTAGTCTCAATTAGATGGTTTTTTTATTTTATAAACTAATTTATCTTTTTCCGGTCTTATCTTCTCACTTATTGTTAACAACTTCAGAATTTTGTGTTACCTGAATTCTATGCAGATCTATTTTCTACGTTTGTTCCCAGAAGGGGCATAAGAAATTTAAGATGAAGTAGATGTATGTATAATATAGTGTACCTGGTACGATCATTAAGTAATAGTGTATCTAGTACGATTATTAAGATATTGAGCATTACGTCTTAGATAATAGCTAATATTACTCAGTTTATTTTGCATGTTCCCTATATGTCTTCCAAAGTTTAATTTATTGTCTATAGTAATACCCAAATAACACTCATAGTCCACTTCTATTAAACTAGTATCGCAGACATTCAATTTGTATGGGATATCACAGTTCAATTTGTTAAATATTACATAAACGCACTTGTCTTTGTAGAGTTTAGTTCTATTGGAGTTAGTCCATTCACTGACAACTTCGAGGTCTTTGTGTGTCTATATATCTTTTTTTTTTAATTAAAAGTTGTAGTTAGACATGCTCATTTTGATCAATGCTGCTTATATACAAGATATAGTTTTGATTAGTCTAAGATATGCACTAACAACCTATGTACATTATTTATTGGGTAAGTATACTTTTTGCATCAATAACTTCCAAATAGCTAAAAACTATTGCTAACAATCGAAACTACATTATTTTTTAGTAACTTGTAGACTGTCTAAAGTCTCTCTTTAATTAATCTTCAAATGTGTTTACAAACTTATTATGCCAATCTTTTTAATTAATTTTACTTTTTGAATTATGTAATTAATATAATAAAACAATTTGACTCTAAAAAAAAGGATTGTTTTTGGAGAAGTTGTGAATTTTGGAACCTTTGGCTTAGTAACAAAGTTAAACAATGCCACCACTACACCAAAACCGAACACACGTTTTCCTCGACACACGTTTCACTGACCAAATCAGCATCTTCGGTAGCGATAGAGACAATGTCTCTAGAGGCATTATGTAGCTGAAAGTTTTGCGCTTAGGGATACTGAAGGGTGACAATTCATTAAAAACTATTTGTACACTGGATAAAAAACTACACGTTTCTGAGTTTTGAAAAATACCATTCTTCGTAATTTATTCTTCTGAATTATATCTGGTTTTCTTTGATATTTAAACTGTAGTCTCTGTATCTTTAAAACATGGTATTCAGTGTTATTTTCATTTCTGACATCAAAACATTTCAACTCTGCAACATATTAGTAGAAATGGCTTTAATTCATTAAAAATATGATTGTGATATGATGTCAATAATTAACAAGCGCGATTTGACCTCTACATATTTTCTAGCAAAGAAGGGTCTATCAAAACTTGCATAGCATATAAATTTTTAGAAAATATTTATTAATTCTTATGATACAATAGTGCGAATTAAACATAAATAAAACGATTTGTACACGAAAAGTATAATTCAGGAATTCGAGTGCTGGCTGGGTGTCAAGCCGCCACTGTGCTCGGGACTGTGTTTCTGTTTTTTGCGCTTTTTCTCTTTTTTCCGTTTCTTCCTCTCTTTGTCTTCATCGTGCCGTTTCTGCTTTTTGTGTTTCTTCTCATGTGTGTCTTGACCAATTTCGGTAATCGGAGTTTCCTGACTGGGTATACTACCGTCTTTGTACTTGTGCTTTTTATGTTTGTTCTTGTGTTTCTTTATTGGTGTCTGATTTGCGTACCTAAACTGTTCTGGAAGCTATAATAAAAAAGAATAATAACTATCATATACAACAAAAAAACAGAACAAAGTTTGAATTACTCTATATACGGTAGAAAGATGACTTATGACAATTTGAATTATAAGTCACTAAAATCTTTACTGAAAATTCTTTAAAAAAATGACACTCAGTTGGGTTATCTCTGTTAGTTTCAAAGATATCCCTAAAGGAAATGGAACTCTTTTTAGAAACAAATGACTATCGCCGATGTGATTTTATTATATATTTTCTCAGTAACTATAAACAATCAGTGTGTAATGTTACATATTAATTTAAAGTACTTTTTGCAAAAAATGGAAAGAGATTTGTTTGGATAACAAAATTTAAAATTCCTACAAAGCTTGTGAGAAACCTTTGCATGCTTAAAAATATCTTTTGTAGGTGGTTTTCATGCTCTATAAGCTTTAAAAGCCTAATTGTCAAGCTTAAATATATAACATTAAATTATACAATAGATCTGTTAAGAAATCAATAGTCGATGGATGATAATGCATAGAAACATGATAAATAAATTACGTCAAAAATTCATCACCTTCTTTTATTCTAGTGTCTTTCTTTTATTACAGTGCCCAGTTTATTATAGATAATGGTTAAAGTTTTAAATAGCATGTTAAACAATGTAACAACCTAAACAGTCGTGAAAATAGGAACTTGAAAATTCTTCCCTACATTCCCTCATTTCCGTGTTTAGTCACCACCATTACTAACAGGTGAAGACATAAAAATTGGTACATTAGGCACATTAGGTGAGGTGTGGATCGTTCTTACAATACAGGCAGTACAGTACAGTACTTAAAGTCAATACAGTACATGAACTTCATAGATTTTGCTGTCCAATTTTTCCACTTTTCACTGCCACTCTTCATCATCTTATGACGTGTAATGCAATTATTATATGGCAATGAGCATAACTGTGTTAGGAAATTGATGTCTAAACATTCTTGCGTTTAGGTACCTAAGCTACTTGATCAGGGTACATATATCCTATCCAAACTACAGGCTACATTTCATACACATGATCAATGTGCATAGATCCTACTTCAGAAGTTTTCAGCATATTTAATCAAAAACATTTTGTTTGAAAACTTTTTGCTGGATCTCTATCAATTTGTTAGAAGCATGAGAAAATGTCACGCCAAATACTGCTTATGATTGGTTTTCTAAGTTGGTTTAAATAAAATACGAAGTGTAATACAATCGATGAGTACTTTGATACAGATAATGAAATATTTTTGTCAACTTTGGTAAGAAAAGTATTAAAAAACAGGTGTTTCATTAACATGAATCACTTCACTACTATTGACTTAAATCTTTACATAGAAGATGATAATTTTGAACTGAATGATCAGGAAGAAGAAATAAAACAACTGGATCTAGACGATGAAGCAATCTTTGTACTGAAAAAAAACCATTAATTAAGACCCTTTAAAAAAAACCTTTTTAACTTTTGCACTATTAAAAAATGACAAACTAAACTGTAATTATAGAAGAAAACAGAAAAGCATTTATATAGTTATTAACCCTTTGCACTCTTTTGCACTATATTAGTTACAAATATATATAATAAAAAAGCATGGTTGCTGTAATAAAACAAAATATTTATTGCTTAACTACATTACATAAAATAAGTTCAAGTTTATAAACCTTCAATAAAATAAAAATTTTGTTTTGTAATTTGTCATAGTGTGATATATACATACTACCACAAAATTCACTAGTTTCACGTCTTTTCCTTTTATCTGTTAGAGCATATAACGTAATCTCATTTCTTTCCCTTTCACATTATATGCAGCTTCTTATCAAATCTGGTCTCAGATGCTGAAGTTGAAGGGGTTGATCGCTTGTCTCGAAAGTCATCAACTAATTGCTTGACGTACTTCAAATGTGACAGTGGATTTTCATTTTTGTTCTTTTTCACGCTTTTATACAAGATGTATGAATTTATGGCACACACTTCCATATCCCAAAATAATATTTTTCTTCCGAGATTTTAGCAAAAAACAGTAATGTGCAGCATATTGGTCGGACCAATCAACATCGCCCATTGAAGTCGTGTAATTCACGACAACTTTTGGTTTTTCTACATTTTATTCTTCACCTCCTCTTCAATAGCACAACTGCTCTTTTGTGTTTCCAGGATAATAACATTATCTGTCCTCTTTTATAAGCAACTGATTTATTGAATCAGGTATTCTCTTTCTATTGATTTTTAATATCCCCATTAAAAGATATTTCGTTTTCATCAATTCTTCTGCCAATGGAATACTAGTGTAGCAACTGTCTGTGAACATACAGTAACCTTGTGCACCTTGTATGTTGGTATGTTGTTTGTCATATAAATGCAGAGAAATTCTAGTGGTAACGGGTAATTCCGGACTTATAAGCTTATTAGAAATAATACTGCCATAATAAGGAAGAAAACTGTAGACATATCCAGTTTCAGCATCTGCCAAAACCTATTCTTATACCCCATTTTGTAAGTTTATTTGGATTATACATTGGAAAACATTTTTTTCCTTTGAATTTGACAACTATCTACACATATGTTTTTCCCTGGTGTGAAATACTCGGAAAATTTTAAATTGATGTACTCCAGAAAATTACTAATCCGTTGAATTCGTGTTCTAATGTCTGTCTTCCGAGAATCTATTGTTTTCAAGTGCAACATCCAACACATTTGGTTGAATCGTCTTCGTATTCTAGTATTATTCTTAGTTGACCAATACTAATGCATATTTGGTAAAAGCATCATGCCCATATTCAGGATGATGCCGAGAAAGGCCTAGAATTCTTCCTTATTGTTCCTACATTTCTTTTTAGCATAATTGTTGGTTTCCGGTTTAATTTTGTCCACAAGCTCATGAGTGAAATACAATTTGAAAAATTATGTCATTTCCACCATATTGGAAATTTACAGCCCTGCTACTTTCTGCCCCATTGAAAAGTTTATATTCTGCAAGGGAATGTCACTTTCTGTAACGTCAATCCATGCATTGGTGTCTACATGTGCAACTTCTTCATCTTCGGGATCAGATTTGACAATATGAATCCTGTCTTTTTTACACTATTATTATGTCACTATTGTTACTATCTATTCCTGAATTATTTCCAATATCATCAACTAATATTTTACTTGAATCGTCTTCTACATCACTTAATTCACAATTTTCTTCATAATTATCACCTTCCATCTTTACTACACAAGGGCTTACAACCTTTATTGTGAAGGCTGTTTATAAACACATTAAGATAAACAGACCATCAGTTTATACGAAAGCAATCAAGCAAGCAAAACAGTCCTGTGGGGGTAGCAGCCACAGTGGATTTAAAGTTAATATTTTATTATAAGCAACAACCAAGTGCAAAGGGTGAACATTTCGATAAATAAATTGATAATTTTATTAAGTGATCTATAATTTTTAATACACCTTATAAGATGCAGTAATTTTGATTTTGTTTGTATTTTTCTTAAGAACAATACTATGATCACCAATGCACATTCAAGAGAACTTCTAAAAAATAATTTATTATTATTACTTTTTACTGCAACTGCTGCTTTCATGACAGATGCTTTAACCATTTGAGCTATGCCAGTGAATCTCGCATAGCTCGAGAAATCGTAACAACTACACCCTACGATTAGCAATGGGAAAAACAAGAGGAAGATTTTCTAAAGAGTAAGGGAACCTTCTTATAGCTCAGATGAAAAATTACAATTATTGTAATTTTATTTTTGATTGTCACATTAACTATCAGCAGTGATATATGCTGGGTTGCATAGTTTTACAAAGCGCATGTATTAGGTTGTTCGGAAAGTAATTTCGTTTTTTTTGGTGAAAATGAAAGGCACTTTTCTTACAGAGCATACGTATGTTATGTAATTACATATTCACCATTTTGGTCCAACACCTTTTGTCAACTTTTTGGCAGTAGCATGATTCCACGGTCATAAAACTTCTGATCTTTGCTGGCAAAAAACTGATCCAAGTCATTTTTGACGGCTTCATTTGAAGAAAAAGTTTTGCCGTCCAAAAAAATGTGTAGAGACCGAAACAAATAATAATCAGAAGGTGCCAGATCTGGAGAATGTGATAGGTGTAGTAGTACATCCCATCCAAACTGTAAAAGCTTTTGGCAAATTACCAAATTGGCATGGGGTCTTGCATTATCTTGGTGGAACACCATATCTTTTCTATTGATCAATTCTGGGTTTTTCTATTTGAGTGAATTGTGCAATTTATCCAGTTGGTGACAATACACTTTAGAAGTGATCGTGGTATTCTCCCAAAAATGTCTAAACGAGCTCCCAAACATTTTGCAAACCAGTTTTGATACTGGCATTCTGTCAATACATCTTCTCTACACACATTGACTAATTCTTTTCTCGCTTGAACAGCACTTACCTTTTTATAATAAAAAAGCAAAATGTGCCAAAAATGCTGTTTTTGATTCTCCATGTTTCACAAGACACAAAAGAAAACAATTGTACAGAACCAAACAAAATATTTTTACACAAAAACTTTCCAATGTCAGCTATTAGAATATATAATGTATACACGGTTTAGAATGAAGTTGGCTGGTTAAAAAACACCTCTGCTGCGAAAAAACGAAATTACTTTCTGAACAACCCAATATAAATGCCACCTGGCTGTGTTACATGCATAAACTCACTATATACAGGGTGATTCGCATAAGAGCCGACACAGAGCAAGAGTTGTACCCCTGAGAGGTTATAGTCCTTCAAAATGAGGTTAAGACTTTCAAGAATAATTAATATCTCAAAAACACTTTAACTTTGGAAACCCAAATTTGGTAGACGTTCTGAGTGTGCTAAGGGCATTTATCTTTTTGTAAACAGAGATCAGTTAAAGAATTTTAAAGGGTTGATTAGGGATAATGCACCCTTAAATTGTAACAGAATTTTATAGCCTATGGGCGGATTTAATAAATTATTATTCTATTTTATGGGAAATTGAATTTTAAAACTTCTTTTACTTTTGTTATTTTTCAAAAAGCTTCGCCGTTTTGAAGAAAAACGCGAATTACTAAAGACACGTATTTAATCCGTTATTTAATTTCTAATTATTATTTAATTATTTATTTTTTTAATTTTTCATTTTGTGACCTTAGTGAAATAAGGCCCCAAGATGAAGAATTTATTTTGAACACAGTTGAAAATGAACCATATATTAGTATAAGAAATTTATCTCGACAAACTGATCTATTGCAAACTTCTGTACACAGATCATCTGTACATCAGCAGTTAACGGAAAGAGTAGACTTTAATTTTCGACAAAGAATAAATTTATGTCATTTTGAACAATTTCTATAAATTATCGGTAGCAAATTTTTGTTTCTATTGTTTAAGTTGTTTCTTTTCCTATTAAATTATTTTTATTGACACTTATTGGTGACTTTTAAATTTAACATATAACTTTACAGCTCACAACTGTTGAATTTTCGATGATTTTAAGTAACATGGATAAAATACGTGTCTTTAGTAATTCGCGTTCTTCTTCAAAACAGTGAAGTTTTTTGAAAAATAACAAAAGTAAAAAAAGTTTTAAAATTCTCCATAAAATAGAATACTAATTTATTAAATCCACCCACAGACTAAAAAATTCTGTTACAATTTAAAGGTGCATTATCCCTAATCAGCCCTTTAAAAAGCCCTTTAAAAAGATAAATGCCCTTAGCACACTCAGAACGTCTACCAAATTTGGGTTTTCTCATGGGTACAACTTGGCATAGAGGTAAGTTGGGTTAAATTATCATATTTTAGCTTTCCTTACATGCTCTTGCTCTGTGTCAGTTCTTATGCGTATCACCCTGTACAGAATAAAAGGCTCAAAAACAATTTTAGGGTTCAAAACTGAGGAGAGTTCGCTTTTGTTTGTTTTGCCTTAATGGACATTTGTTAAAGTTGTATCTTAGATATTGTAGATTTATAAACATGTTTTATTCTTTAAAAATAATGTTTATACTTGTAACTTGAAGTTGACACTTATTAACTACTATTTTAGCACTATAAAGCATTATTTTATGTTATGTTATGTATATAATTCTCATTTTGTAATTTCTACGAATCATTTAAAAGTATTTATTAAAATAAAACAATGGAACATTAAAAGAAGTTTCCAAATTTCGATGTTTGGTCAATTTTCTTCAAAACTAAATACACTTTTTAAAAGAATTATACTTACTGGTCCTGGATGTAATCGAAATCCATCTAATTGCACACTGGTCAAGGGTAACAATTCTTTACCACCAATGGGAGGTTTCTCGATAACTGACCTCAAGGAACTGTTATCGTTCTGTCCCGGAGTATCAATAACGCCTGGCAGCGTCGGAAGGAAACTTGATAGCTGCTCTTTCAATTTTTTACCACTAAATTTACTATAAGAGTGCTCGAGGCCATAATAGGCCATCAAATTCGTAGCCCCAGTCAGTTCTGAGTCCCCTACGAGCGTTAACCGTAGTTTCGTAACGCGAAATTTCGCAATGTTTACATTCGCCACTCACCTGGAGGTTCCTTCATCAAATAGAAAGGTCCACTGGGGACAATGGAAGGATTTTTTCCCAATAAAATTGTCGTTTTTAATGTTCCCGTCGAGTCCTGTCTAGAAACAACAGGGGATCTGGCCCCCCTCGGTGAAGATTTCGGCGAATATTGTTCCACCTTACGAAACTGATCACCCATCATCATACTTATACATCGTTGTTTAGCCTAAAAAGTTGACAAGTTGCACTTCTTGCGGAGCGACCAATGCGCACGCGCTAATCACCTGTGGTTTGGGAATTTGAACTTCATAAAGGTGGCATCATTTTTGAATTAATTGATAGGATAGAACGAAATATGTCCCCGTAATTATTTTTTAGTTTTATTACAATTATAGAGCTTCGAATACCCAAACGATGACTAAACAGTACATCCCGTGTTTAGTCAGAATTAACGTATAATGTATTAATTGAAATATTCAAACAAGGATTTTTAATTTTGAACAGTGCTCATTCAGGTGCACAACTTCATAAATAGTTCTGTTAATTCCTTATATATGTATTTTAATTTTGTGTTTACATCTCTGCAATCCCTTATTATAAAAAAAGTAAAATTTATTTGAGGTTTCTGAGTACATATTTGACTAGTGGTTAATGCAGTTATTAGAAATCGAATGAATTCTAACAGTTTTACCACCATAATTAAAGATTCAAAGTAACTTATTTTGGTAGATCGGATTTGAAAAAGTTGTGCGTTGCTACTAAGAATCCTAAGTCTACAACTTTAGCAAAGCAAGAATGTTTATTACTCCTATTAAATAATACGTCGATTTATTTATTACTCATTTTAGTAAATGATGTGTTAGGACAGATTGTGATAAATAATAAAGAACAATTCGCACAGCTCCATAGTGAAAAGCAAGTTTTGTGTTGGTACCATTGAATAATTGTCATTACTTTCTTTTCAATAATTACTTCAAATACTTTCGTATCGTTTGAAAGTTCCGTAAATTGTTTTTGCTAGACGACAATATATCTAGTAATTTCTTTATTACACATATATTTTTACAGGTCTCTTATTTTACTGCTCTGTCCTTTAGACTTTTTTTTTTCCTCAATACCACCATAACGCCCAACATTTCAAAATCATTTAAAAAATCGAAACTCAAAATATCTCAATGTGTGAATTGAAGTTTTATCGATTTGAATAAATTCAACCTAAAGTTGATTGAACGGGACAATCAAGGGCTTTTTCTATTTTCTCTTAAGGCAAGGTATTGCATTCGCAATAAAAATCGATGTCGACATTTTGATGGATGTTGACGAATTAGGCCTTTCTATTAAAACAATACTTTACATACAAGCTAATTATTATATAATCTGGTCACAACAAGGATGTAAAAATTGTACATATGGTTGAGGTACTTAACCTACAAATTTTTTGATTTTTTTTACAATTTTTAGTAACAAAATAGATTTTTGTAATTTACATAAAATTGTGAGTAAAAGACTTTAAGGGTAATACACACTTAAAATCAACAGTTCTCGAGTTATAAGTATAATTGATAAAAATACAGTCCTATGGGGTAAGAGATAAGAGAGATTTCGTTCTTAATCTCGGATATTGCTCTCTTTAGAAAAAAAAATGTTTCAAATAAAGGTTGCATGACATCAAACTCTTCACAATTTGAAACAGTTTTCGAATATACAGGGTTTATTCTAAAAACTATCCAACTTTAGATTTTTAAATGGAACTTCCTGTATATTGTGATAGTTTTGAAGTTCTTATAAGACTTGAGGGCCACTTTTAATCCAGGGGCAAGGTAAGGCAAAATCATGTACAATGTACATCTTCTAGTTTTACCAGCAAATATCTTGCACAGTTTTAATAACTAAAGTTTGGAAAATTTAAAATTCAATGTGTATAATTCAATTATTGAGCAGCAGGGAGATTATTTCCAAGATTTGTTATGGTTATTAAAATAGCGATTATTAAAATGTTTAGATCACAATTATTTCATTGCTACGTTTCGGACTTTCAGAAATGTCCAAGTCCCAAGCGATCAAACGCAGATTCCTGTTCTAGGAACTGATTTATCGTAGTTTGGTAGTATTGTATAATTTTTGTGTGTGTCACTAAAAAGGCACCAGGTATTGACATTTGAAACATAGGCGTTCGTGAACTGAGCATTTTTTCGTTATTCAAACGTTTCAAAGTATTTGCTGTAATTTATTATTAATTAGAACCGTATCATGTGTTTAGTCGATATCGAATAAAATAGTACTTTTCAGAACTGCAAAATCAAGTAGTTGCGTCGAAGTAAATTAATAATATATTTTAAAGTTAGGTTACCCCGCTGATCTTCTCAATTATGACAATTAGGATGTTGTATTTTAATCATTATCATATTGCAAGTTTGGTTGCCTAATCAGTTGCGATCACGTGAAACTCGGACATTTCTGAAAAACCTGTATAAATTCATATACTTGAGGCACTCAAGCAAGCGATGCACGTCATGAACAGTTTGTGACGTCATGTTCCGGCCTTTAACTAAATGTACCAGGGTCAACATAAAAGTATACGTATAAATTACGACTTGAATAACTGGTTGCCTACATTCGTTAACAAGGTACTTCTAGTGCTGCATGATCTATAAAAATATAAAATTAAAGATACCGAAAGAGTAAAATTAAATAGGGTCATGGCCGGCTGAAAAATTATAATAACTCCCCATTAATATCTTCATTTGAATACGTTTACTCACAATTTTTGTTTTTGGCTCCATTTCTAAAGTGTGACTGCAGCAAAAAAAACTGCAGCAACTTTCTTTAGAAGAAAAAACCTTAAATCTGTCTAAAGAGAAAACTAGCACTTATCTGATCAAAAAATAGGTAAATATCAAAGGAAGAATCTTTGCTTACCATACTCTTACCTTTAAATACATTATGCTGTTCTGCGATAAAGAAATAAAAACAACTTTAAAAAGACTACTTTTAATACTTTATTTTTTCCTAGATAAATACATTGCATGTATTAGATAAAAATTGGCAGTGACGATGACAGTAAAAGATATCAGTTTATGTTTTGAGAATAAATATATATCATGTCGTTCTTTCCCTGTCACAAGGATTAGTCTATAACAGAAAATTATAAATACGATGTTTGTTGACTTAGTTAAGACAGTTATGTTACTAATGAAAAACAATGTCACATGCACAGTTACTTTGGTAGTGATTAACTTACTTCAGAAGTAATTAAATGTCTTCATCATCACAACTGCTGTCTGACTCGTCTCCTAAATTTATAATTACTGCTGCTGCATCTGCATAATCAATGTGGACGTCCCTTTCCCACCAATCTTCAATTATTTTATCAGTGTGTTTAATTGTTCTTGACACATATTCCACATATTCAATGCTTTGTTCACACCATACCCAACTCTTCCAATATACTTGGAAGTATATTATAATATATAGTATAAGTTTATTGGGTGCTAAGCCCCAAATTTACTCGGCGGGGTTAAAAATGCAGTTAATTGCCGCTGGGCAAGTCAAAAGTTCTCTTGACTGGCTTGTTAGCTGCTTCGGCATTTTCTACAATAATGTTGCGGTTTGTGGCTTGTCCAATGTAGCACATAACTATAACTAACCTCAAATAAACGATATCTCCTGCAGTTCATAAATATGGCAATCCGTAACAAAATAGAACGTGTTTGCTTGTTCTGAAAAGAACGGTTGTATACAGGCTGCTTCAGAATAACCTTATGTTATTTTAATGTCGTATTCGTGACTCAATTCGAAGACGATCTTTTATTTGCGAAAAGTTCGTCCGAAGCTTACTTGTCGAGTTATAAAAGGATAAAGTTGGTAACTTACGGGACGGGTGCAAGTGACAGCGCGCACGAAGGAAAAACCGTCTTAGAATAGAGTCAGGAATATGACATTAAAATAACATAAGGTTGTTCTGATTCATGCTGCATAACAAAATAAAATTCGATGAAAATAAAGATACGTAGCATAACTTTACGAGTTACCCCCCTAGATGCGAACGTTTTACTACCAACCTTGCAAGCTTGAATTTATTTTCTAAAAATATGCTTATATCATTTTCATAGACTAATTAACAAAAAATGTACATGGTACTTTTACAATATAACCTTGTACGTCATATTTTCATACTAATTGTCAGATTGGATGCACAGTGTGGAAGTTTCCCATAATTATTTAGTGTTGGTGACAAATTCAAAGTGCCATACGTCATTACTGACGTGAATCGCCTGGTTTAGTGCCTCGAGTATATATTATTACCTTACATTGAAAATTTAGTTTTAATTGGTTCAGTAGTGTAAGGGCTGTAAGAGGACCTCAACTGATTAAGGAACCAAATTTGCAGTAGAATTTTGTAATACTTTATTTAGTTACATAAAACTGCCATAATTTGGAAAGTCAGCAGCGTAACAAAATTAATTTACTGTTAAATAACAGGAAAACAAATACTCATTATTATCAAAGAATATTAATATTGAATCCTATACTATTAAAGAGGGAATTGGATATTTTTTAATCATGAAAGCTCTCTGCATTATAGGAAACACTTTGAAACATTCGAATAACGAAACTAGCAGATGTGACATCGCACATGACTTTCTCTTACGCCGACGCTGGTTTAATTATGCTTATAACTCGAGAACTGTTGATTTTAGGTATATACTATCCTTATAGTTTTTACTCGCAATTTTATTTAGATTACAAAAATATATTTTGTTACAAAAAGTTGTAAAAAAGTCAAAAAATCCTTATTGTGACCAGATTACACCTATAATAATTAGCTTGTATGTAAAGTATTGTTTTAATCAATCTAGCGCGGCAGTCTAAAAAGGACGCATAGACGGACAGACGGACACCAAAAATAGCATAGATAGACTACAAATAACCTAAATCGTCAAGATCTATCGAAATCTCGACATTGATTTTTTTGCGAATGCAATATTTTCTCTTAAGGAAAAGTAAAAATACTCAGTTCACGAACGCCTGTATTTGAAATGTCAAGATCTGATTACTTTTTAGTGGCACATGCGCAAACTACAATAAATCAGTTCCCAGAACAGGAATCTGTATTTGATCACGTTGGACTTGGGCATTTCTGAAACCCCAATATACATAGGAGGTATACATGAATACCTCGCATAGTCCGAGTAAATAGTTTGTACAAAAAAAATCTCCGTCACTCAATAAATAAAGGGCAATTGATAACATGAAAGTATTAGAAACGCACAATTAAAAAAAATACATACATGTTTTTCGTAATTCATTTTTTATTCCCTAAAAATTACGGTATCAATATCTGCACATTTTTTTTCCTTTGAAAGGGAGAAACGATTATGCAAACCGGACTGTAATGAATCCGGATTGATCGAAGCTGGACTATTCAAGGTATTCCTGTACCTTGATTTTTGTCGATTCATCGGAATTCAGAGCAATTAACTTGCTCAGATCCGTACAGGGCAGACAAACCTCCGATTGTTTGGCTCATCGGAATTCACATATATGACACTGACAATGAGTGAATCAACAATTTGATGTTACTTGCTCCTGCTGACCTACTTAAAGTGTTTGAAAGGTTTGATTTGTATCTTGGTCAAGAAGTAAACCAATTTTACTTTTCACGTATCAGTGTCAACTAAAGAAAGTTATAGACGCTAAATTGCAAATACCGTTTTTGCTTTATGAATGAACGTATAGTATTGAAACAGGACACTGAGGCTCATTCACGTTCTTTTTTGTAGTAGCTTTGTCGTGTGTCTTAACATGTAATCAAAGGTTACATTAACAAATAAATTAAGTAATAAAGAATGAATATGAAATTACTTTTTTTAGATTTTTATTTTTAGCGATAGGGCAAAAAGTGTTTAACAAAACAGACTGAAATTTAATTCAGCTTTAAAAAGCATATACAGTCGAGTCGCGATAACTCGAAGCCTCATAAGCCGAATATTCGTCTATCTCGAAGTTTTCATTAAGTCCCAAAACAATTTAATGTTTTTCGATGCAAAGTTATCTCCATATCTCGAAGTGACACCTTTTAAGTCGAAGTTATTGATCGCATTCCTTATCATTCAGATGGGTTTGTGGTGTTGGTTTACGCCCGCTTTGAATAATGTTAAAACGGAAGTTAAATACGCTTAGTTTGACCTAAAAAGCTAAACTAATCAATGAAATTGAACGGAATCCGCAATGTAAGAAGAAAGACGTCGTCTTAAAGTACTATATCCATCATACACTATTTTTAATAACGAAAGTTTTGTTTGGGAAGAGAGGAGGGGGCGATTTCCAATAACTCGAAGTTCCGATAACTCGAAGGTATTTAGCCGGTCCCTTCGACTTCGAGTTATCGCGACTCGACTGTATTTTTTTGTTACCTAGGGCGAAATTTCGAGAAACACATTTTTAAATTCAAAATGGAGGTTACGCCCGCTAGC
Source organism: Coptodactyla brooksi (assembly GCA_033557675.1). Lineage (NCBI taxonomy): Eukaryota > Metazoa > Arthropoda > Insecta > Coleoptera > Scarabaeidae > Coptodactyla > Coptodactyla brooksi. Next base: position 22,996 of record JAWQRM010000154.1, read on the forward strand.
GACCATCTTAGCAACTTGAAAATAATTCCCTAGATTTTCTTTTGGCCACATTAATTGTAAACTTTTTTACCGCAAATATCTACAATGAGTAGTTTCCGAGATACAGTCCCTTGCCCGCTTATTTGGCCAATCTGTACAGACGTACATGATGTGCATATGCATGTATGTAGAGATAATTTTTGTTAATTTTTTATAACATATAGATATTAAGGCACTTACATTTTTGCTGAAATAAATACATTTTGCATACATATAAATGTTCGTTTACAAAAAAAAACGCGCATTATTCAATAACTGGAAGCCTCGATATCTCGAATTTTTTTGCGGTACATCGGTGTTCGAATTATCGAGGTTCGACTGTATTTTGAGAAAACTGAATATGTAAACCACTATATGGAGGTGATACAATAGAGGGCGATGCAATAATCCATATTGATTATCATGGAAATGATTATTGTCGATTACAAATATTTAAGCTTTTGAATTTTCTTAAATCATGAATATTCACTATTATTTATCGTTTCCTGTGTTGTATTTTAAATTCAAATTTGGAAATACATATAATAATTTAATTTTTGTTTGATGAATACTGTTAAGCAACGTCATTGTGCCAACTAATTAAACTGTAGCTTATAAATAATGGTTAATCAGTTTTATTGTATGTTGTCGTATATCAATTAATTGATAACCGTTATTTTCAGATCTTAACTTATTTAAGTGAAATCTAATTTTTCACTTTGATAATATTCTATAACAAATGCGACAGTTTGTAACTGAAGTTAATAAGCAATCATGTTTCAAAAAAAAATGTTTTATATATCTCTGATGCCTGGTTATTGTGTGGCGTTCGCGCACGCGCGTGGGAGTTTATTGATAAAAGCGTACAAAGTAGCAAATATAATTCACAACAAAACCTCGTTCTGAGTCACACTTCTTTCGTCGTTACGTACATCCGGAATTGAAGTTGTGTTTTCCCAAGAGGTGTTGTCCGTTGCTAATAGCTGTATTTCGTTAGTGTCGTTGTTGTTATAGTCAAGAAATGTCGCTGTATCCGAGCTTAGAAGACATGAAAGTGGACCAGCTTGTGAAGGCCCAAGAAAAGGTCCTTACGCAAGGTTACGCCACCCAGTATCAATCGAATCAGGCATATCCTGCGGTTGATAATCCGACTCAGTATCCATCTGCACCTGACAGTCAATTGTCGACGATGTACCCCGCTTTGGGGGATTTCATGGGCTTGGAACTATCGGAAACTGTCATCGCAGCGAACATGCCTGAGTATTCGAAAGTGGCCATTATTCAACAGGTAATATATATTAGCGTTAAAACTAAATGAACTCACGATCGGAACAAACTATTTTATTGTACAGGCGCAGGCAATTCCACTAGGGTACAATTCCCAAATGATTGCTCCACTATCCGGACAATCGCTTGGACTGCAAAAGGCACAAGTAACCAATGGAATTCGAGAGGTAAGATACCCACTTATTGTCTTCACTAAAATTCTATTTGGTAACTGAAAATACGTGTGCTCAAAAGTTCCAGATATAAAAATATGTTGGCTTTAGTTTATTTAAACATTTTTCTTATATTTTAAATGAACTTTATTAAACCAAATATGTGCTGTCTTGAACTATAATTTTGTGCCATTTTTCCGGAAAAACCATTATGCCATTAAGTGAAAAAATTTTCACAGGCCTCTTTTGAAGCCAGCTTTACACCATTAAGAGAGTTCTCCAGAAAGCGAAACAAATGGTAGTCAGACAGGGCAAAGTCCGAGCTATATAGGGGTGTACCAAAACTTCCCAGCTAAACTCTGTCAATTTTTGCCAAGTCATTAAAGACGTGCGTGGTCTGTAATTGTCCTGATGAAAGACAACATCTTTCCTATTGATTAATTCTAGCTGCTTTACTTTAATCACATGCTTTAATCGCATTAGTTGTTGATAGTAGAGAATGGAATCAAGCCTGGCCAGGTTGGAACAGCTCATGATGCATAATTCCCTTCCAATCCCACGAAATATAAAGCATTACTTTACATGGCATCAATCCAGGCTTTGCCACCATTTCTGCAGCTTCATCCTTCTTTACTTTTCATCACCCATTATGAATCTCTTCAAAAATGGCTCGATTTAGTTTCGTTTTGATTTAGCAGCGATTCGCAGATGGAAATTCGATCCATTAAATTTTTCATAGTTAATTGATGTGGTACAAAAATGTTGAACTGCTTTTGGTATTCCACCTTATGCAAATGGTAGAAAACTGTTTTGTGGTCAACGCTTAGTTCTAAGGCAAAATCATAAGGTGCCTAAGGTGAAATCTTACGACCAGAGCACGGCGCGTCTTTAACATTCAAAATTCCAGAACGTAAAATCAACAGCATACAAATGACCAAACCATTTTGATAAAGTACTTTCACCGTAAATACCACAAATTTTTTTCATCAGCAAAGTAATAGCACAATGGTCGAAATATTGTAAAACAAAGTGAATTTTTTTAGAACCTTGACTCATTTTTAAAATGCAATAACTTTTGATTAAATAAACAAATGCCACAATGTTTTTCTTTAAATAAATGATGTACGAACTGCCGCCTTTCAACACGTACTATAGTATAGCTTAATTGAATTAGTGTTACCAAAGTTAGCGGTCGTACAGGATCGAATAGCAGTCGAGATACACAAAGACGGGGTTAAAAACTAATTATATGATTGATTTCTAGTACATTCTAAAAACATCGAGTAGAACATTGAATGGCGAATTTTCTAGAAAGAAAATGCCTTCGAGTAAGCCAAAAAACATACATTTTGACTGACAATGAGAAACGAACATTATTTGTTTATTTTTCTCACTCAATCGAGCAATCTGGAAATTGCAATTCCAGCTAAAATACACTAGTTAATATTTTAGTTTCAAACAATAAATTTTGTACAGTTCAAAGATTTTTTACCTAAATTATTCATTTAATTTTTATTTATTTTATTACGTTGTTGAGAGTATAAAAATTTTATGTGATTACATGTTTGCCATTTTGGTCCAACACCTTTTGCCATCTTTCTGGCAGTAGCATAATTCCACGCTCATAAAGCTTCTGATCCTTGGTGGCAAAAAACTCATCCAAGTTATTTTTGAAGGCTTCATATGAAGTAAAGGTTTTGCCGTCCAAAAAAATTTGCGGAGACTGAAATAAGCAATAATTGGAAGGTGCCAAATCTGGAGAATATGATAGGTCTTTTGTACATCCCATCTAAGCTGTAAAAGCTTTTGGCGAGTTACCAAACTGGTATTCTGTTTCGTATTATCTTGTTACATCATGTTACACTATACCTTTTCTATTGACCAATTCTGGCCTTTTCTGTTTGAGTGAATCATGCAATTTGCCCGGTTGATGACAGTATACTTTACAATTGATCGTGGTATTCAAAATCACTGAAAAATTTTGGAAAGAGCTCCCAAACATTTTGCAAACTTGCAAAAAAAATTGCAAACCTTTGCAAAAAATTTAAGGCATAAAAAGGAAACAATTGCAAACAACCGAACAAAATATTTTCACACATAAACTTTGCATTGTGAGTTGTCGGAATATATAATGCATATACAGTTAAGAATGAAGATAAAATCGAAATTATTTTCCGAACAACCCAATATAAAAGTAAATTATTACTCCCAATAACTCACTATTACTTGAGCACTCAAATAAGCACTCAACTATTGCTTGATTAATCAACTTTTCGAAATTTATAGAATTGATAACAACTTGAATGGTATGGTCTGCAATGACCATACCATTCAAGTTCATATGAGTTGAAAAATTGTGTTATCAAGCGACATGAAGTATTAATTGAAGTATGTTACGTATGTGAATATATACCTTTTTACAGGAAGTTCAATAATAACAGAAATTAGCAATAAATTTATAGAACCGATAAATTAGCACAAATTTATCATTTGCAGACCATTTCATTGAAATTCACATTGATTCTATAAATTTATTGCTAATTTCTGTTTGATACCACGTCTGTAAAAGACATTCACATACCATAATATACATCAATTAATACTTCATGTCACTAGATAATACAAATTTTCAACTCAACTCCCATAAACAGTTTATGATCTAGTCTTGGTTTCTGGTTACATCTTCATGTTATTTACAATTTCATCACATAATTATAAGTTTCTATATTTGAAGACGATGCTTCTGAGGATGAACTGAAAGGATCAAAACCGGTCAAGCAAAATAAAATACATTGAAGCCATTGAATATTATTATTACCTCTATACTTTAATCTTAATTATATACATGGTAACCCAGTGGTACAATATAGAGTGGATATTTTTCTTATATTTTACATGAACTTTATTAAATCAAATATTTGCCTTATTGATTGACAACCTCTTGCCATTTTCTGGTAAAACCATCATGCTGTGACTGTAGAACTTCTAGGATTTCTGGGCGAAAAACTGAACCAAGTGAAAAATTTTCGGAAACCTCTTTTGAAGCCAGCTTTACGACATTAATTCTGGTCGCTTTATTTCAAGTGCAGGCTTTAATCGCATTAATTGTTGACAGTAGAGAGTGGAATCAATCGTTGGCCAAGTTGGAGCAGCTCATAATATACAATTCCCTTCCAATCCCACCAAACACAAAGCATTACCTTACGCATTACATTATTTCTTAGACCACGATCTTTTTCGCACATTACTGTTGTATGTGATCCAGTTTTCATCGTCCATTATCAATCACTTCAGAAATGGCTCGATTTTGTTTCTCTTCAGCAGTGACTCAGAGATGGAAATTCGGTCCATTAAGTTTTTCACAATTAATTCATGTGGTACAAAAATGTCGAGCTTCTTTTGGTATCCAGCCTTATATAAATAGTTCAAAACTGTTTTTTTTTTGAGAACATTGAGTCTTCCTCAATTTTTTGGAGAATCGACTTTTCCAACAATTCATCGATCAGATGAATTGTTGGAAAAGTGACAACATCAAAAATTCCAGAATGTAAATCAGCAGCATGCAAATGAGCAAATCATTTGCGATTTTGATAAGGTACCTTCGCCATAAACACCACAAATTTTTCTTCAAGTGATATTGTAAAACATAGTGAATTTTTTCAGAACTTTGGCTCATTTTTAAAACGCAATAACTTTTGACTAAATAAACAAATGTCACAATATTTTTCTTTATATAAATTATATACGGACTGTCGTTTTTCAGACACACTATAGTAA
>JAWQRM010000155.1:0-28198 GCA_033557675.1 Coptodactyla brooksi
ATTTACGAAAAGGGTTGCAGGCTCATGCTACACCATCAGGAGCGGGTTCTAGCCGAGAAGGGATCTAGAAGAGTGCATTTGATAGGATCAGAACATGGGGAAAATATCACCATTGTGGCATGTGCAAATGCGCTCGGCGATGTGATACATCCTACAAAAAGTAGCATGACAACGGAGATATTTCTCAAATGGTTGGATCATTTCGCACAATTCTTGTGTTCTCCTCCAACACTTTTAATTTTTGATGGAGCATCAAGTCACCTTGATGTAACTATCGCGGAAAAGGCAGAATCGTTGAAGATTGAGCTTTTATGTTTGCCTAGCAACACCACCCACGAGCTCTAACCAATGGATAAATCTGTCTTTCGGTCATTGGAATCCCACCGGGATCAGGAGCTTCTGGATTACTGGGATCAACATCCTGACAGAAGACTAAATAAAGAGAGGTTCTCAGATATATTTACTCTTGTTTGGAGCAAGTCTATGACCATCAGCAGTGTATGTAGTGGGTTTAGAGCAACTGGGATCTATTCCTTCAATAGAAATGCGATACTGGAGTACGCATTTGCTCCCAGTCTTAGTACAGAACGTCAGCACGATCGAAACATTGTCCCTAATTTACCTGATAATGAAATCAGTAACGATCTCAATATGGAAGACCACTGGGATCCAGATGATGAAATTATATTAGCTCATTTAATCGAAAGAGAAGCAAAACAATTCTTTTTCTGAAGAACTTACTACTCCCAATATGCAACCTGTTAAAACCACGGCAAGGAAAAGAGCATTGAATTATGGAGCTCAGGAAGTAAAAAGGGATCTATTTAAAGAGTTATAGTTCTAAGAAAGTTACAACCACTTCGTCAAGAAAGTCAACTACTTTGTCAAGAAAGTCAACTAAATTGCCGATTACTAACAAAGCTGCAGCAGAAGAAGTTTGGATGTGCTCGATTTGTGATCAAAATTATGTGGCTGATATGCGATCCTGTGTATCATGTGGAAACTGGGTGCATGAGGAATGCGTTGGTCTTACTGAAGATCACACCGTGGACATGAATTTATTTGCCCACAGTGCATGCCATAATCTTTCTTTCCTGTTTATTCTCATTTGGGCTTATAACTGCCTAGGTTGGTAATAAGTTCAAAATGCGATTTTTTTTGTTCTATATTTTAAGCGTTAGTAAATATTTTTGAGTTCCTATTCCTCAACATTCTTAAAGAATAATCAGTTTAGTTGCGTTTCTTATGTGTCAAATATTAAATATATTTATGTATTATTAAATAAAAAAGTAAATAACGTTAACTTGGCCTGATTACCTAACAGTACCTTATTTGTATTGTATCCTTGTTGGGTATGTTAGTATACAGATTAGTGATATCGAACGATATCATTAATTACGTTTTGTGTATGCTGTCGTTTATATGTCCTTGATCTTGTTGATAACGTCTACAGTACGCGTCACACAAAACTCGGCATAGAGAGAGTGACAGAATTGGCAATAGAGTACCCGCGACCAGCAGGTAGCTGTCCGTCCGAAAGGCGGTACATGCTGTCTAGGCATTTAAAAGGCCTGTAAACAAATTCAAGGGGAGGGGGATAAGACTGTTTTCTTGCAATTTTGTTAGTATGTTTGTTGCTGATTGCGTAAAAAACAAATCTAATTTTATAAAAGGAAAATAAAAAAATATTCTAAAATAAAATAAATTCTTAAAAACCTGTCTGAATGTAAAACAAAACAAAATTACAAATGCAGGTCAAATAGGCATCCCTGAACAGATAAATAATACCCCAACCTACTGTAGACATTGTTCTTAACATTAGAAAGCATTTCAGGTGTGATTTGGACGGCTGCTTCGGTAATTTTTCGCTCCCAAGTCCACCAAATTTTCCGCTCCCTCGTGACCATAAATAATCTGCTTATTCTTAAGCAGAGGGTTTCTACCCTCACCAGAAAAAGTAACTTGGGGACAAATCAGGAGATCTCGCTGGCCATTTAATACTCCCTATCACACTCATAATACGATTACAGAATAAATTTGTCAAAAATTCATTAACCCTAATTGCATTATGCGCCGGACAGCCGTCTTGCTGAAATCAAATAGTGTCTAGATCTATTCCAGGAATGTTCTGGATAGCTCGAATTATTTGCGTTCTAGTAGTTATTATTTGGAAATATTTGCGTCAGCTTTTGTGGATATTGGATGCGAACAGAGATACTTTTATGTAAATTTTCCCGAGGCCAATAACGAACAACAGATGGATTGTGTTTTCCATGCAATGGAAAAGTAGATTCATCGGTGAAAACAATATTTGCAAGAAAGCTTTTATCTTCATTTGCCTTTCCACCCTTTTTGCCGCTTACACCTAGTGTAAGCAGAAGTATTGGATAAGTATTAATAAGTATTTAATTTCACTCTTCTGAAACTCACCAACAATCATTGACAAAAAAGTAATGTACTTTCGAAAACTATCCAGAAGTTCTTGGCGTGCTTAATTACGCCTCCAGCGAAAAAATGAAGACTCACTTTGTTTTAGCCTCAAAAAACTACAGAAACAATGACATTTATTTGAATTATACAATTTAAAAAGAAAATCAGCGCACCAATCACATAACAGTAAATTGCTTCTGTGCTGTCAGATCTTTTGCTGATGCCTCAATTGCTTGGAGAGTGTTCTCTAAAACTAATCAAACCCTGTGTCCACATAGACATTACGAGTACATAATTCATTTTTCGACAGAAACATTTATGATTGCTATCCACAAAGCAACGACATACAATATCTTGTTTTGAGGCAACTTTATCCCGTAAAAAGAAAGTATTGTATTGTATTTGTACTGTGCAAGCTAACAAGCAAGTTAACAGCAGTAATGAATTTTAAAAAATGAATTATGTAACATGGATTGTAAATCTGTGCCTCTGTATCTTTGCAGAGTTTATAGACATTGTCTATTATATATAAAAAACCTTATGTAGTATGGCATAATAATTGGTTAGTGTCATTATGTGTCTTATTGGTTGACACACGTTTCCCTGGCCATGTCAGCATCAACTGGAGCGACTAAAGATAAAAGACTTAAAAACTACTGTACGTTCTATTTGATTTTATTTTATACTATTAGGTGACATCCCGATGGAGCTCTAATGTCTCACGCAGCCAATAGAAACCAGTAGAAAGCACATATTGCTTCTGGCGTGATCTTACTAACCCAATACGCATACCCATAATACATTCCCGTATTTACGCTAATTTTTTTATTAAGTTATGTAGGGGGCTAAAGGGTATTATCCCCCCCTTTCTAAATTATCAAATGCGTCCCAAAATCTGTTGTTAAATATATTTCTAAGTAATCTCGCGTTTTCTACACTACTTCTAGAATTAGTTAAAATAGGTCTTCCACCCTGTCTTTCATCACTTCTGATGATGCTACCTTGGTTAGCGAAACGTGCGTCAACAATAAACTGTTCAGTTTTGATGTAGTGGTGGCATTATTTGACTTTGTTACCAAACCAAAGGTTTCAAAATCCACAACTTCACATTTACATCGAAGTTGAAGACCTCTTGAGTGAATTCCAATTCCTGCATTATAGGGCAATTGTATAGGGTTTTAGAACACCACTTTCATCAGTAGAAGAGGCTTTGATGCTCTCATTTCAGAGGCAGTATCCTGCTGGTTCGATATGCCACATATTAATATAAATATATATATTAATAATAAAATAATAAAATAAAATAATATTCACTGTAAATCTGTAGTATATGCCAATATTATTTTGGTTTTCAAAGAAATCAGAAGATTATATTTTTTAAATTCTTCACGCTAACACGAGCCAATAACATGAAAGATTAGCAAATACTGGGGTCGTTGCCCTTTGAAAATCACCAATTTTTAGTGTTATTTTAATCCTCCTTCCATATTCAAACATTTTTCGTCAAATATCATTCCAACATTCACAAAACTGCACCTCATCGTATTAGAGAAGTTTATGAGGCGGATTCCTTTAGCAAAAGAAGATGCATAATAAGGTGAAAAATTGTCCTCCCTTAGAGAGAACGGTAAGTTGTGTTCTCCCATAATAAGTGTATTCGATTGATGCCGAGCCGATCGGTTACGTGTGATGTAACGTATTTGTACAGGGTTTTAAAAAATGTCTAAGTCTCACGTGACCGCAACTGATTAGGCAATCAAACTTCCAGTATGGAGGTGTGGATTTTGGAATCTTTGGCTTAGTAACAAAGTTAAGTAACAAACAATGCCACCACCACACCAAAACCGAAAAGTTGATTTGCTTGGCGCACGTTTCGCCGACCATGTCGGTATCACCAGAAGCGACGAAGACAAATGCTTTAAGTAAATGCTTGAAGTATTTATCTTCGACGAAGACAAATGCTCCAAAAATGCTACTTATTTTTGAAATGTCAATATCTGGTCACTACTTAGTGACACACACAAAAATGGTACAATACTATCAAACTACGATAAACAAATTCTTAGAACAGAAATTTGCATTTGGTCATGTGGAACTTGGACATTTCTGCATGCGCGGTATTTGATATGACTTTCAATATACCTATAGAAAAGCGCAAGACTGAATTATAACTTAGAAGAAGTTAGAAGACTAAATATACATTTAAATTCTGAAAAATTAACACAATGGGAAAATCGACACATTGACATTGGTAAAAGATGGGTGGAAATATTCAACCATTTCAATCAAAAATGAACTTATTTCATGTGAAAATTTATTTATTCTTGTTCAATTTACGTTGTGCTGCCCTGGAATTAATGCAGAAGTTGAAAGAGTTTGTTCAATGCTAATGATTTGTGGACAAGTGAGAAATCGAAATTGAACTTTGATATTCTAGCTGCAGTATTTGTAAAGTTCAATATAAAGGACATTTCATATTGAACGTTGACAAAAATTTTTCATTCAATGGGGAAATATTCGTTTAAATAATAATTAATAGGCATGAAAGCATAATTACAATATAAAATGTTACAAAGGTTTTTATTATGCATTTATCATTGTTTCTTTTATTTAGGATATTTTTTTCTTTAATTTATTTCTGTCCTTTTTGTTGTAAAAAAGTTGCTCACCTTATGAATAACTATCAACATAGAGCAATAAGAAACATTTTATTTAACGTTCTGTTATCAGGCTAAACCAAGTCATTCAATTGCGGTCCTCATCCAGATTAATCTATCAAGTCGAAAGTAAGAAATATATACTTTCGACTTCGTATATGTGACGTAACTTTTTAAACGCATGAAAATCACTACCATTATACTGTAAGTACATCTTCCTATAATTATATTTCTCATTTGTTTTGAACAGTAATAACTGAATAATAACGAAAATATATTCGAATAATAATGAAAACGCATTTTAGTCATTAATATTATTATTATATTATCCAGCCATTATTTGTAATAAATGTATTGTGTAAAATATTTTAAATCAGTTATTCGATCCCTGACCTATGCAAATTCAGTACAATATGTATTTATTGTACTGCAACCCATGAGACACATGAGTTCACATCCGTCATCATTATTGCCATCTAAATTCAACTACACAAAGCGTACACAAAAGTGTTTGAGCCTACGTTCATAGATGGCGATGTACATCATAACTTTGGTTAAGAAAATTGTAATGTTAGTTAAAATGGATAACTGTCTAATTAATGGTAATATGTGCTTCCAATGAAGTATTGTTGTGTGAATTTTTAGTACTAAATATCATAAAGAAGATTTTACGTTTTATTTATAATGAAAATCAAAAACAATTTCAAATTACATTGTAACCGTGTTATCTTAAAGAATTACTAAATACATTGTATAATCAGTGTACATTATGAACAATATAAGCAATTTATTACTTTTTACTAAACTAGAAAATAAATTGACCTTCGCGCAGGAATCGAACCTGTGACGTTCTACTTCTATGACAGGTGCTCTAATCATCTGTGCTGTGCAAGGATCTCTACCAGTCTTCCAGGAAAGTCATGCAATTGCTTCTCTCGTACAATGTCAGGTTCCATAATAAATTTTTGTATTGTTACTATTTATATATTTGGTTAGGTTAGGTTAAGGTCTACTTTGCATGCTAATGAAGTACCGGCCTTTCAGAAGTGACTAAGTCCCACGTGATCAAAAGCAGATTCCTGTACTAAGAATGTATTTTCCTTTGTTTGGAAGTATTGTAATATTTTTGTGTTACTAAAAAGTAACTAGATCTTGACGTTTCAAACATAAGCGTTTGTGAATTGAGTATTTTTTTCGTTATTCGAACGTTTCAAAATGTTTGCTATAATTTATTATTAGTTAGTACTGCATGATTTGTTTAGTCGATATGAAATAAAATAATTCTTTTCATAACTGCAAAATCACGTGGCCGCTTCGAGATAAGTTAAAAATATATTTTAAGGTTAAGGTTGTCGCTGTACACCGCTGACTTTTCGCTGAAATTAATTTACTGCATTTCACACGTTTACACGTGATTTTGCAGTTTTACCGTGATAAAAATTGCATATGTCTTTTTTTGTCAATTCACTAAAAGTAATAGTTTAGTTTGTTCCTAATAAATTACAATCATATCCATTCATAAGCTTTCTATAATCCAGTAACAAATCAATGGTAGATATTACCATCGAGTTTTTTACGCAGATTCATGGCCGCCTTCATGTATTCGCATCTAATTACCATTTAAAATTCGATGTTTTTAAAGATTTTTTTGTTTATTTGTAATTTGAGATGCTTTTAATTCAATACAAATCTATAGGGACAAAAATATTTATAAGAAAAATTGTTATTATTTATAAATAAAAATTTATTTAATAATGAAATCTCCCGTAAGATAGAATTTAAATAAAACAATTGTATTTCTTTAAAAAAAGGCAACTACCAATTTATTCTACCAAAAGTAAAGCATATAATACAAAGATGAATACACAAAACAGTAGACAATTCGATTTTATATATCTACGTAGACTAGTTATTAGTTTTCCTTCATATGCTTCGCAGTTACACAAGTACATAACTTATTACAATCATTTATTACATCAATCATTCTTCACTTAAATTGAGCATGACAAATATTATTCTTGTTGAATGTACTGCTTTTATTTATTGATTATTATTATTGCTAAATTGGGGTATTTTTGTGCATGCACATGCCAGTTACATATTAAAAAAAATAAAAATTGTTATTTTATGTGACAGAAATTCATAGTTTTTAAGCTCACAATAATTCTAATTCTTTAATACATACATACATCATCATATTATTATTTTATACCTCTATCATATATATAATATATCAGTAACATCATCAGTAATGATCATTCATCATCGAGATTTTCTTTATATATATAGCTTCCAATTTATACATTTTAATAATATATTTTTTCTTTCATTAATATTAATATACAATTTATTAATCAATCAATAACATTTTAAAACGTAGATACAGAAAACAACATTTTGGAGAAATAGAAAAAAAATGTAATACATTTTATTTGTGTCTGTCATTTGTTTTTTCGTTCTATTTGTTATTGAAAAAAATAGTTGAATTTTAAATTACATTATGAATTTTATGGCAGCCAATTTCAACTATATTTTTCACCTGAATCCGAAGAAATAACACAATCGTGAAAGTCCTATGCAATAATAATTTAGAGTTAATTTAAAATTAATAATTAATAAAAATAGTATCAATCACAGACAATTCGCAAAATAATTTATAAATACGTTTTACAATTAGTCGTATTTTAACTACATCAGTATGTAATAGCTACTTATTACTGTACCTATACACCTAAAACTATGCCTTTACTTACAATTGAAATAAAAACAATGTCATCCTTAATTTTAGTTCTATGTATACCTTTCCAATTTCAGTTACGGAATACATGATGCATTTTAATTTCAAAGTGGATTTAAGTTTAGTGAAAAATACTTTAATCTTGGTCATTATTTTAATTACATACCATGTAAATTTTATGGTTTTTCCTTTACGTCAATAATTTATATAGTAATTAGAAGAGAATGGTAAGATGTACAAAAGATTCTTTTTGTTGACTGTATGCACATGCATTCCTTAAAAACCGCTTATACAGTATGAAGAACTAGGGATTCTAGACCATTCCCTTATAGCACCTGCTTGCGCACATGCAAAGGGGGTGTAGGGAGTGGCTTAAGGAGTGGAATGCAAGCAGTTCAACAGACTGTTCAATCAGTTCAACAAGTTGTCCAAGTGATTCAACCGAACACCCAAGTTGTTGAACAGGCAGCTCAAGGGGGAATTTCGTGTGCGTGCGTAGTTAGAGTAACGAGATGGTTCAGAATCCCGAGTTCTTCACTACCACACGCCTGTTACATTACAAGATTTGTATTCACACTTAATAAAAAGCAAATGTGATAGAAACATCATAAATAGCATAATTTGGGAAAGCGCTCATTTCTACATTTTATTTTTTACTAAAATTGAATAGGTATATGTATATTTTATTAAAGCGTACAACTTGTTTATTTTTTAATTTGTTTCATTCAGTTTAAAATTTTATAAAATACAACGTCACAAAACCTGCTTTAAAAGTAAAATATTTATTACTTTTAACAGTAAAATATTGCTTTTAATAATAAAGCTGAAAGCGTGCAATAATAAACATTTTACTGGTTACTATAAAACAATTATAGTAGCTAAACAGTTGAAAACAATTTTTTGTGTTATTACCTTACTTTCATATAGATTTTTTTTTCGCATTTACAAAAATAAATACATTTCAAATTTCACCGAAAATTTTTGTTTTTAAATTATGCACCATTATTATCTTTTGTTATTATTACTCATTATCATCATCCTTTCGGCTCATCTTTTATTTTACACATTCAGTATTTACAGAAGTCAAAGAAAAACGTTTTTCCACTGCAGTCAGGCAAAAACTACAATGAAAAATTACCGTGACCATGGTAGAAATTGGGGTAATTGGACTTAAGAGACTCAGTTTTAACGTTTATTTATATAAATAAACCTAAAATTAGAAAATTAGTCTACTACATACAGTCTTAATGTACTCTTGAATACCTATTTACATTTTTTCTTCGACATTCACGCAGTGACGGTTTTAGCAACCATTGCGATTTTTTAAATTTATTTATGTTATAGTATATAGTGAGAGTGTTTATACACATAACATTCGCTTTTTGCCTTTATAAATACATAAATGATTAGAAAAATATGCACACCATTGTTACAATTTCTTTCCCTAAATAGACAGTGCTAAAATATTGCAGTGTGAAAAGCTGTATAATAGGTTGCATAATGGTGTGCTAAGTTTTTAACGATGTATTTATAAATGTAACATGGCTATTTTGTGTATAGATATTCTCACTGTATAGTAGAAAAATATGACAGTTTACAGTTATACAAATCAATAGATTTTTAACTAGTTTTAGTACACATGTTACAATTTGTATATTTATACGTTTATCTCTTTAAATTTCCATGAACATGAATATAAATTTAAGCAGACATACTTATTACAAATACAACTACAATTTGTCGTATAAAGTTCATATACTTAGTGTCAAAAGATATAAGACAACCTTTGTGAGTGAAGTTTGTATATCATTTTATATTTGGATTGATGGAAATAAAATGCATTTTAAATTACGCTTAATGCTCTTCATACTGTGTTTAACTATTTTATGACCATTATCCTTTTTTAAGCACTGTATGTAAGACATTAATGAAATGAATTATAATTTAGATCAAATTCCGTGTCCACAGTTGCCACAAATTGTTTGCTTTTTCAGTTTTCAGCTTTTCAGCAAAAATGTATAACATACAAAGACAATTTGAAATTACTTCACAAAGACTAACAATAAACACTATAAAATATTTGTTAAATATGCAATGACAATTTGTACAAATATGAATATTACCACAAACAATTATATTAAAAGCTGTTTTTATTCTATACACTGCTAGTGTATATATAAAATCTGTTCAATTTATCAATCAAAATACTGGCAAATTGTAACAATGTGACATGTAATAATTAATGAAGGTTAGGTTACACAACAAACTGTCAAAATTCCTGGAAAACCACCTTTCATATCAAGAGTATTAATTACGTGATCGTAAAATTTTTAATGCTAGATTTAACAGGAGATGAAAAGGAGAACTACTTTTTTAGTATTTTTTTCCATACAAAAATAAGCAACCTATCATAGACTATTATAATACAAATCTGACAGATGCAAAATAGGTTATATTATGTCAACATGCTAACTATCAAATCAAATAGTATTGAAAAACCATTTGAAACATTGAAAAATATTTCTGACAAATCTACAAAATTACACAATCAATGTTTATATATCGTCATATGCAACAGCGTACGGAAGCCATCATTCCTTATGATTATATCATTATCATTATCTTTTTATCAGTTTTCTTCTAAATGTATCGTTGGTATACACTTATACAGGGTGGTGCGTAACAAACAATCACGATCTTTGTTTCGTTACTCGTAGTAAGTAGCGTTGTTTTAGAAATAGTTCGACACGAAAAACGAAGATATCACTCACAAACATTTCTTGTTTTACTCGAATTGCGTCAGATGTGGAAATATGGGTATTAAAAGTAACAGTAAAATTGTTGGTTTCATGGTGGTGCTACTGCTGGCTGGTTTGTGAGTTGTCGATACTTCTGCCTTCCTATCAAAGGTTCTACCGTAATCTTTTTCTGAAAAGAAATAAAAGAAAATAGAAAATTAAGATATTTTGTGTACATTTGTCAAAGGCGACTTATTACAATCCTATTCCAAAATTAAGCAGAGTAAAAATCAGCATGTTAAATATATTTTAGTGACGCAGTCAAACACTTTTAAATGTGGGTGTCCACAATTAGAAACGCTGATCCACAAAAAAAACCTCATGTGCGTCAGGCCTTTCTTTTATGATATTTATGAAATTTGTGTTATATAGGTTAGGATCAGTATGTTAAATGTTATACGTTCGGCTTTTGCTTTAGATTTCTTTTCGGTTGTTTTATTAATGTTAAAACACTTACTTTTTTTAAAACACTTACAGAATATTTTGAATATATAAATTCTTTTTTCTAAAAATATTCTTCGAAGTCTTTCAAAATACTTTGAAGTATTTACATTAGACGTATTTTCTTACAATTCTGTTATTTTAAAACTTAGAGGATTAATATTAAATTTGGCCTGAGAGCTACTAAATCAAACTTACTTGAAAGCATAAAAATAGATTATTACAAATAATAAAAGTATTATTTGTATTCGCATGGTTTATCGTCAGTAGCATGAGCGTTTATCGTCAGTAGCATGGGCGTAGCTGGGGGGGGGGGGGGGGAATATATTTGGAGAGTACTACAAAAAAGAGGAATTTCAGAGTGCATAATACATTAAATAGAATGCTTGTGATAACTAGACATGACAAATCGGAAATGTTCTAAACAATAGGAGGAGTAAAGCAGAGAGAATCTCCTACTTCAAGTAATATGAAGTAGGGTATTGAATTGTGAACAGAATAACAGCTTTAGAAATGTTCTTTGTTGATGATGTGGTTGAAATGGATAGGGATAAGAAAACCCTGAATCAAAGGTTAGAAATTTATAGAAAGGCATTAGAAAAGCTAAATATGAAGATTAACATAAAGGAGCGCAAACTGTAGTGGTAAGAACAAATATACTCAACTGGGAGAAGGAAGGTTACAACGATTGCAAAGTTTAGGTATTCGGGAATCATAGTAACATAAGATG
The DNA here is from genome assembly GCA_033557675.1 of Coptodactyla brooksi. NCBI lineage: Eukaryota > Metazoa > Arthropoda > Insecta > Coleoptera > Scarabaeidae > Coptodactyla > Coptodactyla brooksi. Next base: position 11,794 of record JAWQRM010000155.1, read on the forward strand.
GAAAAATTAAAGGAAAAGTTGTGGAGAGACTGATAGTGAATTACCTAAAGGCATAAAGCAAGAATAGTATGGAGTAAATGTGATGAATTATCTTCAGTTTTCTGTTGAAAACTGAAAATAAGATACAATAACGCATAAAGTGAGAAACACAACACATCCACGGAATTGAAATGTAAAATCAATAAGTGATAGAATGGAAAAAGGTCAGTTAAGATTGTTGAGACATTTGTAGCAAATGGGTATAAGGCTGGCTAGGAGGATGTTTGAGGTAATTTATTCCATTATTGGCTGATAGCTTTTAAGTAAGATAAGTGGCAAGATAGGGACAAGAGGTGAAAGTCTGGAAAGAGGGAGTGCAAAATGTTGTGCGATGGAATAGAATAGGGAAAAATTGGCTGAGAACAATTCAAGTTAGGGTGGATAAGCAAAACGATTAGGTTAAGTGATTTTAGTTAAAAAGTTGACTATATTTTGTCAAACTGTGTCAAAGTGATTCTTGAACATATGACTTTTTGGATGGAGAATATTTTGTAAAAACCCCTTCATTCATTGTAAAAACAACACCGGATAATTGTTTCTGTACAAAAGTTTATAATAAAAACTTATATAATAATAAAAGTTTCCGTATTACTTCAACGAATTGCGATTTATTATTTCCCTTCATTTTGGAATAGAGTTTTAAGAAGCTCACTCAAAATGTTAAATAGTGTGTGCTCGATGTTGGTTTTTAGTAGTGTCAAACGCAAACGAAACAAAAATTTGGTCAGTGTTCGGACAACAAAAATAAAAGGAAAACAAAACAAAAATTACCAGTGGTCGAACCGTCACCTGAGCCTGAATATTCATCATCTTCTTCGTCGCTGTTTCCATATCCTGATCCTGATCCTCGGTCAGGATCGTCGCCTTGCTGCACGTAGTTGTCCGCTTCGGGTAGGTTTACACCGCCTAATGATGATATTACGGTCTGAAAATCAAATAATGAATCATTCAAATGTAGTTTTGTCTCTAATTCTTCCTCTAGACATTTCCAGAAATCCCGATTAGTTTGCTAGCAAAATTCGAGAACATTCTTGAGTAAAAGTTGGCAATTAAGAAGTAAATGCCAGCCGAGCTGATATATGTATGAGATGCTTTGGTTTCAATTATTACCTGATGGACATGACGTAATTTGTCTGCCAAAGCTGCCACTCGCGCGTCGGTAATGTCTGTTCTTAATTTGACTTCCGGGTTGTATTTTTGCATGCCTAAGTTTGCGTCTAGAACAGTTTTCGTATATCTGGAATAGAATATAGTATATTATTGGTTGTTTGACTTTATCCTAACTCTTTATATTAAAAGTAAAACAAAACATTTTTGATATATTTATTTATATTTATACTCATAGATGGAGAATACATGATAAATAAATTAAATCATACACGATCAACTTAAATAATAGGGATTTAACACTGTAATTTTATCGTTCGATGAGCAGGCAATTACGTCCTGATCAGAAAAACCGTGGTACGCGATAATTTCATCTTCTCAACAGCATTATCTAAATTATACATTTCTGTTTCTTCGATAATAACGCCAATCGAAAGAGGATAACATTTCATTTTCACTTATAGCCTGGTAAATACATGCTTCTGTGAGTTTTGATACAAAAATATGCGACATATTCGTTTTTCTAAAAAAAAACTTTGTCTATTCATCAACATTAATTTTCTCCCCTTCAAAGCACTTCTGGAACGCAACTCATGTTGTTTTTATCTCCGTACTGCTGGCAAAGTCTCATTCTTTGCAGGCCAAAGCAGCGCATTGTAAGCAGGTGCATTATTCTGGTGCAATTACCATTAGTTGTTTCACCACAAATCCGGGCGTTTTCTTTGGGTTGTTTCACGCAGATGGCGTAAAATTCATGTTCAACGCAATTTTACGAACCTAATAACTTTACTTTAATAACTTATAGAAGTAAATCAAACAAAAAAGTACTCCTATGACATGCGTTTTCCAGAAACCATTAAATTTTACAATGGCCCAAAATTTGGGGTGGATATGACTTAGAAAGGATAACGTGAAATGTAAGAGTCGAAGATATGGATGCATTTTATAACATCCTCGATGTGGTTGGAATAAATGCGTGGGAGTAGGAAGCGATGGGTGTAAATATTTCAAGGTAAGATTTTTTATTTCTTTAATATGGTGAAGCAGCCGCAAGTAAAACCAGTTCCTTCTCATAAAAAAAGATGAGCGTGCCAACTAAAATCTGTTCGCAGTGATTCAGTGATCCATCTGTAAAAATGTGGTATTGAATAAATTTGTTTGTTTGCACTGTGAATATATTTGATTCACAATGCTATATTTATTATTGTTGATATAGTAATATATATAATATATAATATATATATCGTGGAATATCAAAACAAAATTTTTATTTATGAAGACTGCAAGTTTGCCACTCAAAATAATATTACAATTTTTGATTACTTTTCTGATTATTAAATCAAAACAAAAAAATTAAAAGAAAATATTTTTTTTAACTATGTTTCTACAGTTAAATATAAAGACGTAAAGAGATACCTTTGGTCGAAATAAGGTAATACAACTTGAAAAAAACTTAAAGTTGAAAAAATAAACTTGAAAAATTGAACAATATTTTTAACGTCAAATATAACGCCGCTAAGAGAACAAAAATAATATCACCCATTTTATTAAACCTTACGAGAAACATAGAAAGCTTTGAAGCAATCAAGCTCTGAAGAAATTTGATTTTAGTAAAGTATGTTACTGCAGTGATTGGTATAATCTTGTAAGAAAAAATGGAGAGATTTGAAAATCAAGGAAAATATAAAAATGATGACATGTTTGTAATAATTGTAAAATTTATTTGCAGCCATCTTTCCTTATCTTAAAATCATTGAAAATTTAATTTAGTGTGTTTATTTGTATTGTAACAATATTATGTATCAACACATTGGATGCCTTATCTCAGCAGTAATTTTGACAACCAATGAGAGTAACAAAATTTACTGTTATTGCTATTATCTTTAATATTACCGAATCGTTATCATGTTACATATGTTATAGTAGGCTGTGTTTGCACTATAGACTGCATGAATGTTTTTTATATCCACTTATTCACATGTAGGCTCTGTATTAATAATGGGAAAATATCTCACTTTGAATTTTCATTTGAAAATTCAAATGAAATATTATGGTCACCTTTGAGAGATTCGCTCCACCGAAGTGGTAGAGATTGTAGCTGAAGAAGTAGTGGAAATAACACGATAATTAGATCTTGAAGTACTGTGGTATGAGATTGCGATCTTATGATACAGCTTTAACTAAAGAAGAATTAATTTTTATGGATGAGCAGAGAAGGATACTTGTTGAGATGGAATCTATTAATGCTGTGTATACTATGGTAAAAAAGATTTAGAACATTGATAAATTTAGTTGACACATTATCAGCAGAATCTGAAAGAATTGACATCAACTTGAAATGATTCTAATGCTAGTAAAACGTTATCAATCAGCACTGCATGCCACAAAGAAATTCTCCGTGGAAGCAAAAGTCAATTGATATAACAAACTTCATTATTTCTTTACTTTATGAAATTACCAAATACGCAACAGACCAACCGTTATTGATGGCATCTGCACTTCGATTATCAGCGTTGGACTGATTATTCAGTCACTTCACTAACGATAATTCGCCTACATTGAAGAAGTTATTATTATTAGCCATGCATTAGTGTGGTAAGATGGTTTGTATATGTGAAGATGCAGAAATCTTAAATTTAGTTTTATCTAAGTCTTCCTATTATATTTACCATTCTAGAATGTTGAATCCTGAACCAACAGTAGCGCCTGAAAAGGGAGATATATGACTATGATATTTATATGTTTCAAAAATTATAAACATATAAAATACGTAGTCACACTTGCTATTGTTTTAAACCCTACAGAATTGATGTTTCTCTCATTTTATACGAATGCTATTGCATACGAACTTATTTGAATTAATTATTCAAAGAAATGTATCCATTATTTCTACCTATATTTAAGCAGAACGAACGATTGAAACTTTTGTCTATTCACAAATGCGCTCTCTGTTTTGTACTCAGGTAGTGGATAACACCAAATCGCTTCATATACTGACAAGCTAATTGAATTAAAAACAAGGGTAGACTAGTTAGACTTATTTTTTCACTCAATGAAATCGTGTTTAAAAACTGCATTATTAGCTTATAAAATAAGTTTCCTTGTTCTGTTTTTAATTACCCTTCTGAGGGTATGGAACCTTTGGTTTGTAACAAAGTAAACTGAGTCACCACTACGCCAAAATTGTATAGAGGATGCTCGACGCACGTTTCGCTAACCAAGTTAGCATCATCAGGAGCGATGAAAGACGAAACGTGCGTCGAGCATCCTCTATACAATTTTGGCGTAGTGGTGACTCAGTTTACTTTGTTACGCTTCTATTGATTTGAAAAAATGAAAAATGAAAAAATTCATTAATTAATTAAATTAATTAATGAAAAATGAGTTAAAGATCAGTATAAAACAATTCTTGAATTTGTTTATTTCAAAAGTTATAAATATAACAAGCTTTCAAGTTAAAAATTTTTATTATTAAACGAAGAAAAAAATACAAATTGTAATATACCAAAGTGACAAGTGAAGGCTTCCAAAGCCTTCTTTTGGTTTTGGTTCTTTGGATTTGCTTTTTGCTTCTTTAATTGTATCATTTGATCTAACTCTTTTAGTTTACATAACATAAATGCACGGTGTCTAACGAAAGATCAAGGGTTTTTCAATACTTTGGAATTTGGACGATAATATTGCTTTGTAAAGTAATGGCAATAAAAATGGCAATAAAAATATTATTATTATTAAAGTGCAATTTTGTTCCGTAGGAGGTTGAAAATAAGAGTAGTTCAAATTTTTTTCTATGAAGAAGGTACTAACTAGGGAATACATTTTATATGTATTTATTTTACATGCACATATAAATTTCATTTTCTGTGTGATATGTAAAAAAGTATACTTTCGATGTTGAAACACATTCAATACAGAAGATCATAATTCATGTTAATTAATTTTAGCATGTTTTCTCCTAAAAATCGTTATTTTGTAAACGGACACTAGGTTAACGATGTCTGGACTACTTACATTAATTTTAGCTGCCAGATGGAGGAATCAATTATGAATAACATAAAAGCACATTAAAGAGATCTGGAAATTTATTTCGTGAAACCGGCAGCATAATTTGCACTCCGGAAAACGAACGGCCGGTAAAACGCAACGAAGAAGTTATTGATACTGCTCGTGAAGTGCTACTTATAGGTAATAATCTTAAAATACTCATAAAGTAAAATTTTACAACCATTTATTGAAGAACTGGATGACGATGAATTATTACAGGCGATTTCAACAAAATGGAGCAATTCCACTGTACAGTCGAAACTTTAGAATTTAACATTACTTTCAAACTTTATTAGTGAGTTTTTTGCTGATCATATAATTAGTAAGAATACTGCTATTGCTTGGTCTCCGAGATGGTGTGATATAGCATTATAGGATTTGATGAAAATTATTTTCGTATTCGATCAAGAATTTAAACGATATGTGATCTGTTACAAATAAATGTGCTCAAATTAATGAAACCCCTGTTTTGGTTATAGAAAGTAATACGTAAACGGTTAATCAGGCTACTGTTCAGGCTGTTCTCAGCAATATTTAACTTAATTGTTATAAATGAAATACCATATATGTTTCTGTAAAGTTTTAGTCGTTAAATTTTAATGCAGCGTCAACAAGTTATTTATGTTTTCCTGAACAAATTGCTGCCGACAGTGGTCATTTTAATAAATTATGTGGCGGTGATTTTTGCGTTAGGGAAACTATTTTTGAAGTTTAGTTTGCTGAGCAAAGTAAATTTTCAAGCCGATCGTTTTTTTACAAATTTGAAAAAAATATATCGAGTGTAATTAAAATTGAAGGATTCCATGGCCCGTGTCCATACTAGAAAGGCTTCATCAGGTTTGAACCTCGTCACGTTGGCTATGCGCCGACATTTCATTCATCATTACAACAGAACATTTTCGCGGTTGCTGCTGTTCAGGGCTGTTTCGAAATATTTAGAAAATAATTGATTTTAGATACACACATCTACATGTAAATCAATCATCTTCACTGCTTGAAGATGATTTGATACCTGTAGATAGTTTTTACTTATATTTCGAAGTTGACGTGAAAACAGTTTTTTTTCATAGTTGTTCGAACTTGTATAATAAAAACTTCTGTCTATTACTAAATTCATAGGCGATTTTAAAAGTATACTTTTCACCAACAAGTCATCATAAGTTTAACATTCCGATGTGCTTCTTATTTAAAACTGTCTCAGCCAATTGTGATATAAACCAGCTCTTCATCGAGAGTTTTAACATCAATTTATGCCAATAATGTCGTCAGATTTAATAATGTTATAAATAAATAAACTATTCTAACAATAATAGACCCAACAATTTCGCCTATATGACCCCTGATTGCAATGGAATTCAATGTCACAGAAGGTTCTTCTTAAATTAGATTTTAAAATGGAATTCATTAAAAAATATCTGGGCTATATTATTCCATTCCTATTAATAGAATTGAAGATACCCCCAATAGATTTAATAAGTTCAATAAGCACATGTTAAGCCTGCACAACTAATGATGTCGTCAGCTGATTGGTCTAGCGGCTGACGACATCTGTCTATTTGACTGCCTATCTGTCTATCCGTCTGTCTGCTCGTCTAGTCTGGTGTATGTGAACGCAATCAATACAGAAATAATTGAAATTAAATTTTAACATAAGTCAGTTATTCTCAAACTGATTACAATAATAATTTTAGGATTACAGTCCACATGGCTCTGATAGTTTCTTGAAGAACTAATTTAGTTCTACGAATATATCTTATATGTAACTACTCAACTTCATATAAATTACATTGATTTATTAACTATCATTTATTAACTGTTCGTTTTTACTACCAGGTTCGAAAGTTAATAAAATATAACTATCAATTAAGGACATTGAAAATGACTTTTAATGACATTTCAGTTCACATTACTATCTTTACAGTTTCTCATTCCGAATTTCATGTATTAATATAAGTATTTACTTGTAAGATACAGTATAAGCCACCTATAATGGACTTGCTTAAGATGGACACTTGCTTGTAATGAATGTATGGTTCACATCCCGCCTTAACGTCCATTAAATCCCACATTATTTAACCATCGATAAAATTAACTCCGTTAAAATATGCTTTCGCTTGTAAAGGATGGAATAATTCCGCTTGTAAGGTTCATTACAAGTAGATTTAGACTGCACTTCCCCTTACTATCTCAAGTGCCAACTGAATGAATAAAATCGGTTTTCTATCAGGGTATTCTCAGTTATCCATATTCGATCGTGTGGCGCGTGTGCGATGGCGACGACCAAAAAGCGAGCGTTCCCCATGACGAAATATTCACAAAAAAATCCACTGTTTTTAATATATAGGAAAATAGAAATAAAATTTAAAATGACTGGCATATTAATGCTAAAAAGAAGAAAATGTCAGCATCCACTTGAGGAGGCGAAGATCCGTGTCGTTTCAACAAAAAAAACGGATAATGTCCCACTGCAGTTCAAAGCTGAAGAATGGTAGAAGAAGAGTGGATGGTTGGACAGGTTTAAGAAAAGGCATAATAATGTTTTTAGCAAAATATCTGAAGAGTCTGACGCTGTAGATAGAAATGTTACAAGTGATTGGCCCACACAAATTTACCCTAAGTTAAGCAAGGATTAAAGACGACATATTTAATGCTGACGAAACTGACATTTTCTATAGAATAATGCCAGAAAAAATAAAACTCACAAAATTAAAAGAGAAAATGCGTTGGTGGTAAATTATCAAAAGACGCAACACTGTCCTGGCATGTACTAATTTCTCTTGTACGGAAAAGCGAAAATTACTAACAATAGGTACATATATAATTATATATGGATAGTGTAATGCACATAAACTAAAACATTTATTTGATTTAAGGAAGTATAGAAGACCCAGGTGTTTCAAAAATATTAAAAATCTTAACAGAAGAACAGGGATGATATCTATTTTTTAAGAACACTTAAAGGAGTGGGAGTCAGAATTAATAGAAAAGAAATGAAACATTTTGTTACTAGTTGATAACTGTCCTGCTCACTGTTTTCTGCAAAATTAGCATTTCTTCCACCTGGAGGTAGAAATGCTAGTAGAGTTAACTGGAGTATAATATAAATTTTTCGTAAGCAAATTTTAATTAAAATTTTGGAAACGCAGACAATAATGAACGAGTGACCACTGCTATATTAGTTGCTATTGACTTGTTAACTATTGTATGGGAAACAGCTTAATAGTTATGAACAAAAACAATTTATAACTGTCTTCACCATGCTGAACTAGTGGAAGCTCCTACAGAAGAAATGACTGATCAGGCCTTAGCAAGTAAGGTGAGATGCAAAGGCGAAGAAGAAGAGGAAATTTCTAAAAATGAATTATTCGAGGATGATGAAGAAGAAACAGACATGCCAGTAACGACTGTACAAGTATTAAAGCATATAAAACAAATAAAAAACTACTTTCAACATGTGCCATGCACCAGTGATGAAATATTTTCCAATTTAAATACGAGTAAAATGCATTTAATATTAAAGAGTCCTAACAAAAATATCCGACTTTTTCTTTAAATTTAAATGGGCCATCGAATATTAGATTATAAACATTTATGCATTTTTTCTAATTCACAAAATAAAAACAGTTGCTTCTGTTAAGATGGATATCCGGTTATAATATACCTACTAATTTCTTTGGTTCCCTGAAGTTACAAGAACACCCAAAAGTACACTTTTTAATCAAGAAAGTACCAGAACTACATACACCGGGTTTTCAGAACTGCCACGTCCCACGTGATTGAATGCAGATTCTGTTCTAAGAATTCGTTTATCGTAATTTGGTAGTATTGTAATATTTTTGTGTGTCACCAAAAAGTAACCAGATCTTGACATTTCAAACATAGGCGATCGTGAAAGGCGATAAATCTGAAATGCTGAAAACATTACTGTGATAGATACTATATCCATAAGGGTACTATTCCATATTTAAAATAAAAACGTATTTGTATAGAATTTGTATTTTATGGTATGTATAGAAATTAGTTATCTTGTATTTAAAAAATATTGTAAAGAAAGTCTTGAGAAGAAGAACGCAATGCATTTGAGAGTGAAGTTAGGTGGAGATAAGTTCACGGTACACCGATGTGTTTAATTTTTGAACCACTGAATATGTTACAAGTCACTAGCACCAGCTTCACATATAATATGATTAATTTAATTAGTTACAAGAGAAAAAATTGTTTTGTTCCCCTTTTTTAAATTCTATTAAAGTACTTAAATATTTGTGCCATGCATAGTCTAAGAATTTATTATTAAAATAATTGTTACTTACTCTCCTATTCGTTCGCCGTTCCAACACTTCTTGTCTCTCGTTTCTGCAAAATCGTCCCTGCACAGGTTTTCGGCTAGATTATCGTAGAAATTCTTGCTCTGGGCAATCGACGTTAAGAAGTTGTTGATTTGGGATATGGGAAGCGGGGAGAAGTTTCTGCTGGTCGACATCCTCTGCTTTCCATTGGTATTTCCGCCGACTTCCGTACTGGATTCGGACAATAAAGGGGACTCCTTCTCGGAGAACTTCGGAGGGCCGCAATTCCTCTTAACCTATAACAAAGAACAATTATTAAAAAATAAGTTTGTCCAAGAAACTTCGTTTAATTTCCGTCGCCGGGTGCGATGACTTATTTAGGATGCAAATAGTGTCGATAGATGCCGTCTGATCGCGCTGTCGGTCGCGCACGAGATTATCTCGAGCCCTCCTCAGAGATAATAACCTGTCGAAGGTAAATTTAGCGTCCACATCGTATAGACGTTCGATGTAGCCGACCTCGGCCTTAAGTTATATGGGAACATTGTAACGCGCGAGGTTTTGTACCTACAATAAAGTTATAACTTGTTTTCGAGATGATAGCTGCGTTCGAGCTTATAGAATAACCATAAAAATATGACGAGATATTACGTCTTCTGAACAATAACTTTCTATCTCCACATAAACATAAATTTTAGGCACTCTATTGAAAAATAAGGTGCAGTAATAAATCATAATCCGTTGAAATAATTCGGTGCCTCATTATCATCGCCACAAAAATAACGGTATTCAGCGTTTGGACTACAATATCACTGAAACTGGTTCACTGAAAAACTTTAAAAGAACTTTGTTACAATTGACATTTATTTTTTAATGTATAAGTACCACCCTGTAGTGCCGTATGAAAGCATAAAATTAGTAGTTTTTGCCAGTTCTGAGCAGACATTCATGTTTTAACATTTTTATATTTTTACACGAGCTACTAAAATATGATGAAATTGTTTCTGGAGAACTAGTAATAAATATAAAAATGTATACAATTTTATATTTATTACTTTTCGCAACGTTTATGATTTTTTTAATATTCCTTTTATCCTTACTTGATTTCACATTTTCCAGGTATATTATAATCACATCAAGGTCATTGTTTGACGTTTGACCGAGGAGTAAATTTTCAAATGGTATTTGATTTTCGCACGTAGTAAATAAATAAATAAGGTATTTAAAAAATATTTATTGTCGTAATTCCTCATCATTAGGATCGTTATTACAATGTCAATCATCCTCATTTAGGTATTCATCCGCCATTAAGTCTACAATATGTGCTTTTGACAGAGTTCTTAACATCTTATTCGAGAAATAGGAGATTTGTGATCTTGTTGTCATTAAAACTAACAAACATCTCAACCACACCAACACTGTTTTTATACTCGACATGTTTCGGTATATATAATAAACCTTCTTCAGGAGAATAGAAACCAAACTGTATACCCTAATTATTATTTAATACTATTGCAACTACTTAAAATAATTACTTCTTTCACCTGAAGGATAAAAAGGGCAAGGTAACTAAAACTCAATAATTGTAAGTAGTTAGAATAGTATTAAAAAGTAATTAGGGTAGGAGTTAAGTACACAAGTTGGTCATACAGTTTAGTTTTTGTTCTCCCGAGGAAGAGAAACTTTATTACATAAACCGATATATGTCGAGTATAAAAACAGTGTTGTTTTGGTTGAGGTGTTTGTTAGTTTTAATTTTAAAATCTTGTAATGTAAACAATTTTTGCAAACTTTGAGTTTTTTTATCAGAAACCTCTACGGACAATATAAATATTATATTGATGAAAACAATCCACAATAAGCCAGATAAAGTATGCGGAATACGATTTGTCTCACTACGCAGACAAATTATGTGCTGCTACTGCTTAGCCGCCGAAATTAGCGATTTAGCAATATGTGATTTGATGATAGTTATTTTCGCACTCGATCAAAAATTTAGACGGTGTATGGTGACCTGTTACAAATAAATGTGCTGAAATTAATGGAAACCCTGTTTTGGTTACAGAATGTTATATAGAAACGGTTTTTCAGGCTACTGTTCAGGCTATTCTCAGCAATATTTAACTTAATTGTTATAAATAAAATACCGTATATGTTGTGAAGTTTTAGTCGTCAGGACCTTTTAAATTTTGATGCAGCGTCCACAAGTTGTTTATGTTTTCCTGAACGAATTGGTCTGCTAAGCTGAGTCTATTTTCTAACCGACCGTATCTTTACAAATTTGAAAATAATATACTGGGTGTAATTAACGTTGAAAGCTTCCATGGCCCGTGTCCAGTATGGACACAGCGTGATAATCAACATTGCGTAGGACATTTAGGACATGCAGGTTTTATTAATCGACATTTCGTCCGCCATTACAGCAGGACATTTTCAGGGTTGCTGGTGTTGAGGGCTGTTTCCAAATATTTAGAAAAGAATAGATTTTAGATAAACATATCTTTAATAAAAGTTAAAATAGAAAAGGGATATGTTAGTGAAAAGAAACAGTGTTCTGTTTAACATAACGAAGTTACGACTGGTTGAAGATGATTGGTTTATAATTATTCAATAAACACCTTATATGCTATTACAAATTTGTAGACATGCTATTGGTTAGAAGATATTCTTAGCTAACCAAATTCGAAAATTCGTGCATTAAACGCAAATAATAAACTGTACATAATTTATTAACATAGTGACAAAGGATAATGATCAAGAATTAACAAAAAAGGCATTTCCTTAAAAACAAAAAGATACGTTAAACATTGCTCAGCGCAAACGGAACATCTGTATAGTTAAAAACGGGTATATGTTGCAACCCCACACGTCTATTGCGCCCTGTTGCATTTTGACAATGATATTGCATGATTTTGAAAAACATACTTATGTTTATAAACATACATTACTTATGTTTATGAACAATAATATATTCACTTACTCCGGAACAGGTAATTCGGCGCTTATTTCTGAAATTCAGGGAATAAGTAATATATTACTTTTTATTAAAACAAGAAAATAAACTAACCACCGAGTGAGGAGGGTTCAAACTCCGCGACTTCCTGCTTTTACATCAACTACTTTATCGTGGGGTTCTGTTAACTCTTCATAAAAACCTTTCCCTTCTTTCCTTCTGTTCGAAAATCCGAAATCTGAAATACTTATGTATTTCAGATTTACTTATGTATTTCAGATTTACACTGTTCACACCTGGTTATAAGGAAATTTGATGCGATATATTCGTTTAGCAAGCCAGCAGTGTTAGGAGAGACCCCTGGATAGCTTATAGTTTCTACCAAACTTGTGAGTAATCCATATAGGTGGGTTTCTGCGCGCCATTGAAGTCTGATTTATTATTTCAGTTTATTTCGGCTCAGACTATAAAAGGGATACTCCTTTGTTTTATGCAGTTTTTTTCTGTATTGTAAATAATCCTTTCCGCGGTAAATTGGAAAGAAAATTACGTCACTCTCCAAAGTCAGTAGTATTACGCAATAATCCCGTAATGTGCTCTTAAACCCTTTGCAAGGGTGTCCTTAATTGCTTCCAGGAAGGCGGCCATGCCTTCTTTATAGCGACTTCTAAAAGTGTTAATCGAAAACTCTCCCGTTTTCAAGTCATACGAAATACAGGAATTTCCTTCTTGTACAATTGACCTTTCGGAATTGCTCGATGGATAATTGAAGCTCGCCGGAGCTGAAGGAGTCCTCGGGACTTCAGACAGGTTGACCTTTCAGCGTGGTCGGAATTTATTACTCGTCCCCCTGTCACCGAAGTCGCTTTACCCTTACTTCCGGTTTAACCGGAAGCAGTAATTGCGGATTACGTGTTTGAACGGATAAAGCGACAACTCGATCTAAATTACGTTAGTTGCCAATTTCAGATTACCTTTTTTTCATCAGTTCAATCACAGAAATGTCGTAGTATTTACTATTTCTGTGTCTACTTATACAAGTTTGGTAACAACTCACTTAGATATTGGAAAATATTATATTTGCTGCTTTTCCGTGGACGTTTCGCCCAGATATGAAAAAAGTAAGTTATTACTTTTTATTGAAACGAGAAAATATATTAACCTCAGAGCAGGATTTAAACCTGCGATTATCTGCTTTCGTAACAGGTGTTCTAACCGCTGAGCTAGCGAAATTAGAGGGAACCTTCCTAAATCTTCAGAAAATTATATTTTTGTTTCTCTTGTTCGATAAATCAGAACTATTTACTTCCTTGTTTCTATAAAAACTAATAAATTACTTATTTCATATCTAGGCGAAACGGCCACAGAGAAACAAACGACAAATTCATATGAAAATTAAAAGACGTTATAGAATACGCAAAGGAACTAAAGTAGAAATGGGTGGATACTGTACAAAGATGAAGAAATCAAGATGAACGTATAAAGTTATACACTATCGTTGGACACCATTGAATCAAATAAGAAGAAGAGGAAGATGAGTCAAAAGATAAATACACGAAATAAAAGAGGTTCATTCCAGTCAATTATATTCACAGATTCTTCGTTCGGATTATACTGAAGTTTATCCATGGACAATTTTCATTTCCTCTCCATTTAAGTCTCCGATAACTCAATCCTCTACTCGAGTGTTCTGGCCCATAATCATCTTGGACAATACGGGAAACTTTTAATATCGTAAATAAATCCAATGCGGTGCAGGAGATTTCTTCAGCTTGCTTTCTATTTAGGGCACGACTCAATTACATAAATTTCACGAAATGATCATGTTATACAGGAATAGATTTGATTCATTTCCTTAAATACCACTGATTAACTACCAAGCTTTTAAATGGACCCCTTACGTGATTCAGACGTTATCTTTTTTGTCCCCACATTATTAATGACTGTGAATATTTCTTCAAAATAAATAGTGGATATAATGTTAGCATTTCACAATAAACTAATTAATATACATTAATTACATGGTATCGTTCAAGTATGTGATACTCTACTTAATAAATTAAATAAATACGAAATAATTATTGTGGGAATAATCGCGATGGTTTAAGAAACTAGTTTTTATCAGCATACGGATACCGCGTCGGAAGAATGCTTCATCTTTTGGGGTTATCCATGAATTGATCCAATTCTTGGTATCTATCGAAACAAGCGGAAATCAGAAGGAGCAATGTCTGGTGAATATGGCGGGTGGCGTAAAACTTCACAATACTTCAGCACTACATCTGATATTTAATTGAATTTATGATGATGCCAGCTTAGTTAACGTGCGTCCTTTAATCTCTGCATTGTCTCTTGGTTCTTCCTTCTTCTAAATTTATTTCCAGATGATTTTACTAGGTGTCTTTACCCATCTTGTCGTGGATTTAACCTTCGCCAACATAAACTGATATTGCCCCACTATGTCACTTATAGTTTTTATTATTTTTTTAAAAATTAATGAGGGTAGGATGTTATAGATGGTATGTATTCAACAGCGTCATTGCTCGGCAATTCTTGCATTCTTCATTTTTACGTATCGTTATAGCTTGCCCTGTTTCACATTTGGTTGGCAATTCTCCGCAATCCACTTTTTCTGATGGATTTCATTCTTTATACTATTTTTTCTTCTATTTCTAGTTCTCCGTTTCTATTCTATTTTCTATTTACTCTAGGTTTATAGGCTCCATTCTGTTTTTTAATTCCCTGGTAGAGTCTTAGTATTGTTATGTGCATTAAATGGAGTTTTTCTCCATTTCTATCAACTTCTCCAAAATCTATTATCTTTTACTGTTCTACATATC
Organism: Coptodactyla brooksi; assembly: GCA_033557675.1. Classification (NCBI taxonomy): domain Eukaryota; kingdom Metazoa; phylum Arthropoda; class Insecta; order Coleoptera; family Scarabaeidae; genus Coptodactyla; species Coptodactyla brooksi. The sequence goes on from JAWQRM010000155.1 coordinate 27,063, forward strand.
TTTATTATACCCTTTTTTTCTCTGATCGTATTCGTCTATGTACGCATTTCTTTTGTACTCAACCATTTTAGCCATGTTTTGGATTTTTCTTCAGCTGCTCCGTTACATTTTTCGTCTCCGTTGATTCTTTATCTGCACTATTGTTCACTGTTTTGATTTCTTCCCATTTCATTTCTATATCTCTTTCCTCGTTTATTTGATCTACGAGTTGTTTCTCTATCCTGTAGTTCATCAATATTTCATTTTTTGCTTCAGGATTTTGTTCTTGCTTATAAGTTAGCAATTAGTCTATCAAATTTTAAAAAGATCGATTAAAAAAATACGAAATGTGTATTTTTATATGCATTTTAAATGGAGTGGGTGCTTATGATCACTTCTCATTCGCAATTGCCTACGTAGGAGTATAACGCTGAATTTTATTGAAATTGTATGCAAATTACATTCGAATCGCGAATAAAAAGAATAAGCCATCGTGCGAAATCGGGTATTTCTTCCTCCGCCGCTGGTGGGGCGGCACAAAAAGACCAAAGAACCGGTCTCGCAAACTTTTTATGTCATTCGAGGCAGTACTGTTAGGATCAACGATCTTAAAGACGGCAGACATCGAAACACCCGACTTTTTAGCTCCATTGTTCTCCCAATATAAATGTTTGCCCGAAAAGGTTACCAAAAATTAATAGTCAAAATAAAGCCAAACGACCGATAAAGTAAATAGATACAACCGCAGCTTGCGTGATTAATTTAATAATAATCTAAACAGGCCGGTTAAGTCAGTGAATTCTGTATACCTACTCGTATCCTGTTGCGAAATTCCGGCTTTGACGTCCACTGAGTTATACACAATGCCCGTCAAGTTATTCTGGGTACAATAAGGTTCTAGGATATCCTGATATATATTTCAGGAAATGTCCACTACAATCGCTAATCCGTTCTTGACAAGTAAATTGGAGACGAAAGGGTTGAATATCTAGATGGGATATACAGTGAGGATACCACTTATGGAATAAAATGATTTTTGGCGATATTTTAGAAAATTGTGGAAAATGCTCGGACAGGTCGATTTTTATTCTCAAATTTACGTCTTTTGAATTAAAATTTCAATATACAGAGCGAGCCATATATTAGCAGTAATAGAC
>JAWQRM010000156.1:0-28078 GCA_033557675.1 Coptodactyla brooksi
TTCTTCAACAGCAGCTCTAGTATTTCCGTTACAGAACCCTTAAACAAACACCATATTTGCATATTCTAAATTTGAATAAATGGCTGGCATTTTGTGGCACTTTAATCATACAAATTCGTAAGTGTGCGTTCAATCACTGTCAAAATAAACTGACATATTGTCAAAACAACAAAGTTATTACTTGTTTTTGAGCCCCGAACCTGGCATACTCTCATTTTGCGAAACTGTGTATACCAGTAGAATGCTAGATAATTTCTTTTAATTACGATATAATTTGAAAACAAATACAAATCGGATAAGACCATATGAGTTTTTTACATTATTTTTATGTATATAATAAACTCCTGAAGTTTGGTGCGTTCCTGCCGACTCATCCTGTATATATGATAGTTGTGATGATTTCATTGAAATAAAGTATTGGGCGTAGGGCAGTCAGACACATTCGATTGTTTACTATAAATCGGGATAATTTTCTATAAATTTATCTAAAATTTCAATAATCGTATCAACGCTTTGGCTAATAAAAGCGGTAGAAAGTCCTCTTGTTGGTGGTTCATCAGATGTGGAAGAGTCATCATCGTTGCATACATATTTCGAGGGTGTCCTCAGACAAATCTCTGAGATTGTCGTCGTCAAAGTTGCTGTCATATTGTTCTACGTTTTCTTCTATGTCTTCCTGAGAAACATCGCCCAAGCCTGCTTCATTGGTAAACTGAACAATGCTTGCTAGCGTTGATTCTTCATGGGCACATTTCTCAATACCTCTGGCAATATTTTTTTTCCAAACTGTTCATACAGTTTTCTGTTATATCATCCTAACCTAATTTTATATTATTTATGGCGACAACTATGCTGTATTTTTTCCAAAATTGATGAATGAATCATAATTTGCCTGAAAATTTGCAATTACACCTTGATCAAGGAAGTTGTATTGGCGCGCAAAAAATCACTCTAATCGAATGACCAAGTGCATTGTCCAGCAGTAATAATGCTTTTGGTTGTATGTTTCGATGCTGACAATACCTTTTCACATACGGACAAAAGTGGCTTAAAAAACAATTTTTGAAAACATTAGTCGTCACCCATGCTTTTTTGTTGGATTCCCAAATCAGATTTCTGAACACCTTCGCAGTGCTCTTGGTGTTTTAGAGTGATAAACTAAAAGTGGCTTTTTAATTTAATGTCACCTTTAGCGTTTCCTCCTAATAAAAGCGATCTTAAAACCAGGGGCCTTTTTCTGTTCCTGAAAAATAAAATCCCCGGTGGATAATTCTCTTCTGCGATGATTTGTTTTAGCTTCGCGAGAAATTCTTTAGTATCTGCGCTAGCTGCTGTCCAGTGATTCGAATATTATGTAAATCGCTGCGATTTTTAAAGCGATCAAACCAATCTCTGCTAGCCGCGAATGTTTCCGAAGTATTTCTGGTTCCTTGCCGAATGTGCAGGAAAACACTTTTTGCTTTTCCCATTAATATTAGTTGGTTTAATAGTATGTTGCGTTGAGTTTGATTATCGATTCAAATACAAAGCCTTTTCCCCATTTTTTCTAAAATAGAACTTCGGATTCTTGTTATTTTTGTTATTCTTGCGTTAGGCGGGATATTACTGTACTTTTCATTAGATCGCAGAGTTTTTTTTTCAATTTTTTTCAAGTCATTTTGTGTAATTCGCGTTGAAAGTGATAATGGAAAAAGATCACTTAAAAGTTCCTATTGGAGTAAGAAAATTAATAATTAATTTTAAAAATGAAGGCAAAAGCTACACGGAAATTGGTTCATTAGTTGGAAAATCACGTTGTACGGTTCAGTAGGTTGTAAAAAATTTCGAAAAAGCAAATCTTTGGAAAACACTGTCGGAAGAGGCAGGAAGAAAATTTTAAACAACCAGAGAAGAGAGAACAATTGAGCGAATGATTACGGTTGACCGAAAGGACATCGCGGTGATGTTTCTCAGAAAAAAAACACTTATTTCAACCAAAAATGCATTGGAGCGATTAAAATATATCAAAGTCTATTTTAATCGATCGTCGGGTCGGTTGCTTTCGAAGCAACTTATTTTTGTGGACGAAAGTAAATTTAACATATTTGGTTCAGATGGTCGGCGATATGTGTGAAGAAAGCAAAATATCGCAATATCGAAGGAAATTTTGACAACTACTGTGAAACACGGCGGCGACAATGTCGTGGTGTGAGGTGTCGATATTTGTCAATTTTAAAGAACAATCTCAAGCAAAGCGCAGAGAAATTGAGACTTGGGAATCAATTACTGTTTGTTCAAGAAAATTATCCCAAGCATAAGTCCGAATTCATTCAGACATGGTTGTTTTACAATTGCAAATCCACTCTACCATACCCGCCACAATATTCAGATCTGAGTCCAATTTAGCAATTGTGGGATTTATTGGAGCGAAAAGTGAGACAGCACATTACCTCCAGGTGTTTAAAAAGGACAATTGTGGAAGCAGGGAGTAAAATATCACCAGAAGAAAGAATAAATTGGTTTCATCGATGAAAAATCGATCACATGAAGTCATTAAAGCGAAGGGATATCATATGTATTACTAAAAATTATTATTAACCACTTACATCATACTTTATGAGTACTGTACGTGCAATTAGTTAAGTTACAAAATGAAACGTGATGTTTTTTCAGATTTTGTGATATATTTGTTTTTTTTTACTTTAATATATGAGCTTAATATGCTACAATCACGTATTTTATTTTCAATAACTAATTTTTAAACATAGCGTATTATTCACAAACCAACCTACTGTACGCGCAACTTTTTGATCCAGTATACATAGGTACGGACTTTTATTGCAAAATTTGCCAAATTATAGAAATAAATGTACCGATTAATATTGTTTCAAATTTGCACAACAAGCGTCAATGTACGTTTTCCGGGAGTAAGATATACTGCTAAAACAATTTCCGAATAATACTACATGTAAAACAACTTTTTTTTTTGTTTTTATTGTATCAGTTCTTGTTAATTTTCTTGTTTACATTTAAGTTGTATTATGTGCCAGAATACCAGGAAGACATTTAAATTCACGGGCACGAAACCTTGTGACCAATCTTGTTGTCTATTTTACTGCAGGAAGGGATGACATCATCAGTCCTCTGGTTTGTCTTAACACTGTTCAGCAGATAAAATCTAGTTTTGTTATTAGATTCCGTAATGTAATATCATTTTGCAGGGGAATTCGCTTTCAGTATGTTACCACTATGTCAGAATTCACAAATAGCTGCTCGATGCACGTTTCGCTAACCCAGTTAGCATCATCAGGAGCGATGAAAAACTAAATTCTAACCGACTTCGTCCATTGTCGGTCTGAAATTAACTAGATGGTGAAGTAGGAGATGCTAGTGAAGTAGGAGTAAGCCATTGTGCATTGAACACAGTGAGAGGTATCGGCAGGGACATGTATTTCTATTTTCTATACATTATTTCTAATAATTAGTGTATTTACAGAAGTAGTGTTCGGTGAATTTATTTTATCAATAAATTAAACTCACCGACACAGCTATATCATGCTTGGAAAGTATGAGTTTGAATATTCTTCATCAAAAGATCTACTATGAATGATGATGGGCAATTGCCCATAGCTACTCCTTCATGTTGTTTGTAAGAATGTCTTAAATTGAATTGAAAATAATTCTCATTCGTGCCTAGCTTTGTCAAAAAGCAAATATTCCTGAGTAATTTCATCACTCAAATTACTTTGTGTCTTTAGCAATTCTTTCAGGAATGATATGGGAGACTGTAGAAACAAAAAACAGTGGAACCCACTCTAAGTGGTGCAACAGAGGCAACGAAAGACGACGTTGGGAGAACACTTCGAAGCAAGAATGCAAATTATAATTAAAAATTATATAATTGAAAGTTATATAAAAAATATGTCCGGCAGGACAATTTAATTGGAAGGAGAGACCCAACTCTGAAAATTTTAAACCTCCAGGAGAAACAACGTTGCTGGAAAACTCAGGTACCCTTATAAAAAAATAACTGACATAATGACTAAAATATTAAAATTATTGTAAAAAGTGTACTATATATGAGTATATGTAAGAGTATATATTATGTATTAGGTTTAAGTACCTAATATATAATATAAATATTTAATACATTTAATAACAATACGATTAATTACAAATAAAAAACAATTTTTTTTGTTTTCTACGCCAAATACTTAGGTTAAATTTAAATAATAGAACATTTCACCCTAAGGTGAAATGATGAATTGTCAGCCATTAAAGTTAAAAAGTTCAATAGTAAAATTGTTTCACTTCCAGAGAAATTGGCTTTTTTTAATATTATTTCAAGAATGGCAAAAAAATCAATAGCAGGATTATGATGGAAAATTCTTCTAATAAATGGTACAGTTAACTAAGTAGGGGAAGAAGAATATTGTCGCCTAAATTCGATCTGTTCTCTAAGACGGTAATTGCCCAGTTTATCTGCAAGCAGTTTCATATTCTTGTAAAAAGTTTGTACAGCGTGGTCGTAAACATCCTCTCTCTCTCTCTATGTACTTTTCAACCAGGCCAGGTAGACATCACACAAAAATTAGATCAAATCATATCGAGCTCACTGGCATTTAATCAAATAAAATAAAATTAATAATGTTTAACTGTTTTGTTCCTTGCATCGTCTTAATCCTAGTGAGTTCAATGTGTTTTGCCTGCTTTCAAGAGTCTTGAAAATAGCGCAAATGCTGAAACATGTGGACTAAGAACAGAAAGCAAATGCTCATCAAGCAGGCAAAACACATCGAACCCACTAAGATAAAATTCACAATAAACTTTCTGATTTATTCTGAATAAATGATTGCATTGTCATTTATAAAAAATCTTTATTTTATTGTCAATATTGTACTGACAATATTGACAACTGTATTGTCAATATTGTCAGTGTCAGTTTATTTCTCATTTGTGCAAGTTTCATTTATTTCAATAAAATGGTTCGTGCGTAGTGGAAGAAACAACAGAAGCCTTAGCTGTATTGCACCGAGACTAGACATAATTATAAAAAGCTTTAAAAATTCGGAAAACTGGGACTGTGGGTAAAACAATAGCGATAGGAAGATCGATGTCAGAAGATAAGCAAACAGAGATCCTTTTAGCAATGGTTACCAATTCACAGCAAACACAACAACATATACTGTAAATGATTGTGGTATTCCCTCAGCCATGATTATGATGTACCCATTAACCAGTGATGACCCAGACAGAAGAATACACTTCTGTGATATTGCTAGGTGAGCCCATACTACAATTCCCTGTGTATGTGAGTATTTATTTTAGTAATGAATATACATTCTGTTTAATCCGGCATGTAAATAAACAAAAGGTGTGATATTTGGTCCATTTCTTGGTGATATGCTTTCTTTCATATACAGAAAGAACTAAACAAAAACACGAATGAAAAATACTGGCGAAGAAAGGCAACAAATAAACAGAAGGGGAGGGAGAGAGGTGGTCAAGATATTTATGACTAAAGAAGAATAACATTTTATTTTTGTTTCTAATTGCATGTACAGCATAGATGAAAATGTAATAAGAATCCGGAACTGGAAACTTGAAATGTGTATTAGCCCTAAGCATTCAATTCCTGTAGAGCAAATACAGATATAAGTTAACACAGGTAGAAAACAAAATGCAAGAGCAATTTAGTCAAGTTGCATCACAATGAAATAGAACTTGGAAACAACTACCAACTAAACATAAGGGAAACATTGCCAAATGCATCATTTAGAAGAACTTATCTAAAAATTGCCCTATAATGATCATTTAATTTCTCGATTTTGGAGATAACTTAATAAGAGACAAGTTAATTAATGCTGCAAAATACCTGATACTCTAACTGTTTACATGTTATGCTTTTATACTGTAATGGACTGCATTGGTAAACTTCTTAGAGGCCAAAGTATTAAGTAAATAGTTTGATGGCAACCAGAGATGTTGGATTAATGTGGCTCCCGATAGCTGAGGACGGGGTGTTAGGGTATCTCCATTTTAGGTCCACACTGCTAATTAAATCTTTAGTAGGTATGATCAGTGTTCAGGCCACTTTGCCACCCTCTAAGGCAGTACCTGATGAGGATTTCAAGTGTCTTTGAAAAAGTGACGCCATATTGTATTTTTAGGGCTTATGAATTATATACTTACTCGTTTCAGCAACTATGTTAGCACGATCAGTAGTGATAAAAGACTATCTTCAATGTTTAAAAGGCTAGTCCGCTTTCATCACAGACCAGTCTTTCATCGCCTCTGATGATACCAACTTGGTTAGCGAAACATACATGAGGCAGGTACTTTTGGGTTTTGGTATAATGGTGACAATTGTTCAAACTTTGTCACAAAGTCAAAGGTTCCAAACCCACAACTGCAATGTTTGATAGAAGTAGAATTTTTTACAAGATTGTTTTTTAAAACCATTATTTTCTACACATATCCTCCATGTGTACAACATGTGGACAAACTGTATTTGACAGAAAATGTTTGATGAGATTTTATGGGAATTATCTTTAGGATACGGGACAGTAAAAATCCAAAAGCACGACATTGTCAACTTTTTATACTTGGTGCAGAGCGACTGACAACTTGAAATCATTTTTGCGCTAGAACTGGAAGTTGAGAAATTTGTAATTTTCAGGGGTGACTAGACTTTCCTTAATATCTAAAAATACATTCTATAAATTAAATAATTTAACATTAGTATAAAGAATATAGGTAATAAATATAAATAATTAGCAAAACTATAAATATATTAATATAGTAACATTAATATAATAATAGTCAACAAATATAATACAAAATAAACAATATAAGGAACAAATTATAACAAATCAGAAATTAAAAGAACCGACCAAATTACGTAAATACTTTTAAAAGTGCAAGCCACCTTGATTAAGACACGCTCTACACCTTGCCTTAATATTTTCGATGGTTCTATGCATTTAATAGGGGCTAATTCAATGCACAGAGTAAAGCAGATTATTTTTCTGATCTTCTGTCTTATCGAATAACCCATCATTCCAATAAAACACCATCTCACTGAAAGAAGACTTGCAGCTGGATTCAGTAAGCGTCTCTTCTAATATATTTCATAATACCAAATGGCATTTAATGTTTATAACTAACGTGCATGTATTGCATACTAATCCAAACATTAAATCCAAATCTTCACTGTGTTCTTGGTATAATTAAACGCAGAGTATCATTACTGCAGTAAGGAGTACTTTGCTTGTTAAATATTTCCTTTCTCAAATATGAGATATATCTAAATCAAGTAAAACAATTTCACTTATGAAACTTATAAATGAAAGTTGTATAAATAAAATCGTTTTACTTCATTTAAATTGTGATTGTATATCATATTTTTGGACAACAATTAACTCGAAATGTGTCACATTTCTATGGAGAGAGTATATACTAGTAGTATATGCTTTGTCAGATCATATGATATTGTTTTGGAAGTTTACATTTTGGAAGATCACGTTGTTGTAACTTATCACGTTATAACTTATGATAAAGAGCATATCTACATGGCTTGTAATAATGTATATGTTTAATGCTGAAGTCCGGTGTTTGATTTTTTCATTGCTGGTTTTCTATATTCCTGTTTGATCTAGCATATATATCTTTTGTGCCTGTTTGCTTTTGATACTATATTTGTAAATATATTTCAGATAGATCAGATGTGGTTAAACGCAACTCCTTTGTCCACTCCAAAAACGGATCGGCAATTAAACTTGACCCTTTTATTGTCTACATTTCCAAGAATATATTCTTAGTGCTAGGGAAGTCTGATGTTTGCTAGAAATGTTAGCTCTTTTTGTAGCTAATATCCATAATTCTTGTTTATCATTATTGTTGCACTTATGATCTTTAGATAATTATGTTCAGTTTCCACATATGTTGTCTATAAACAATAAAATTTAATAATCTCGATATTTTATTTAAAGAGTACAAAATGCTAACAAGACACACAATAATGAAAATGAAGGCTTTTAAAATTATCGAAAGTTAATACATTGAGAAATAATGCAAATATTTACAACTAATCTAAACATCATATTGACACTTGAACAGGCATAAACAATGTACAGCATTTCTAGTATAATATCTGATAACACAGTTTGAAAAACTACCTTTAATATATAATTTCGTAATAAGTGACTAGTCAACTATATGAATAAGTTTAGTTAAAAACAACACGTTACACTGAGTAGTAAATCAATATTTTCAGAATTCTGAAATCACAAATATGTTAAATGTTAATGTTGTTTATTGGCAGATTTGAAGGAGAAGGAGTTGTTCTTCGTCTTCTTTGTAAAAAGGCACGCAATCTGGATGAACAAATAGCTGTTGAATCAGATATCTATAAAAAAATTAAAAAATGTATAAATGCGTATAGGCGAGTTGCAACACTTACATTCTCAAACCATTGATGTTGCAAACACTCATCCATGTTAGTCCTCTGCTTAGGCACCAAATTTAATAACAACCTAACTACAGCCTTCCCCTTCTCTGATATATTTGAAAAATAGTCATCGGGGAAGCAAAAATCACATTTTAGTATATTTGCAGTAGTTTCTTCAACAGAATCGTCTAGGAACGGAGACACCCCACTCAACATCACGTACATTAAAACTCCAACTGCCCATAAATCAGTATGTTTTCCAACTTGTTGTCCTAGTACTAGTTCAGGCGAGGCAAATTCGAGGCAAGTAGGTGGCAAAATAACATTCTTTGATGTGTTCACACAGTCTCCAAAATCAACTAATTTTAATGTGGGCTGTCCGTGGCCCAAGTCTACCATAACATTTTCAGGCTATAATAATACATAATAAAAGTAAGGCTAAGGAACAATTTCAACAAATACATACCTTAATATCTAGATGAGCTATGTCTTTACTGTGCAACCAAGCAATTGCAATCGCTAGTTGCTTCGTGTAGCTGCATATGTCACCTTCTTTATACGAGTCATTTTGGACAATATATGAAAACAGAAGTGGGCCTCGTACACTGCAAATATAAAGAGAATAATTTGTATAAATACACAATACTATATTACATAGTGATGAGATTTACACATAGTGACGTGACTTAGACTTAATAAAGAGTCTCTTCAACTTTATAGTTGAGGAGACTTTAGAATACTTTTACTTTTGATGTGATTTTCTTTTGATACTACAATAAAGCATGTATATTTTCTTTTATCAGATTACAAAAATTTCCGATTGTGAGTTACACAATCTGATTTACTATTACTAGTAATAGTAACATGGTAAATAGTGGAAGATATTATGATCATTCAAAATTTGTTTGGTTTGAATCATGTGCATAATAATCTTTTGTACTTATGTCCTTACCTCTGCTATAATGTGAATCTAATGTGATATCCATAGAGTCTTTAATAGATTTAAATGTATTTTACAATGTATATATCCATGAAAGAGAATATTAAGTAATGATTAGTTGAAGACTAAATAATAAGAACTGGGAAAAGGAGAATGAAAAATACCACTGGTTATGTGAAAGAAACATGGCAAAGGCAACGGGAAGTGGTATTGACAAGGAAAGTAGAGATTAAAGGAATGGTCCAGGTGTTTTTGGAGTGGAAACTTGTTATTATTGTTATGGTGATAAGAGGATAATTTCAAATAAAACTAATTATTGTACAGCTTAAACTGTAATTTATGTATGGAATTTCTTTCAATGTCGAGAGGGGGAAAATAATATTTTATATACATGATGATTCGTATAAGGAAGGAAGAAATTAAGTTCTGTACTTAGTCTCTAATTTTGAGTTTAACATTCGACATAATTTGTATTCAGTCTGTTTTCAAGTTATTCAAGTTCAAAAAGTTATAATTGTGGAGAAGAGTAGAAAAACTGCTATAGTCTTTCACTATTTTTAACATAAGAAACATGGCAAAGGCAATGGAAAATGGTATTGGCGAAAAACAAAATTTTATGTTCAGGATGATTCATATAAAGAAGGGAAGAATTAAATTCATTGCTTAGTATGTAATTTTCAAGATATTCTAATCTTAGTTTGCACAAAATTGTTGTTAATACAGGTGTCCAAAAGTTCTGTTTATGTATTTTGGAGGAGGTTCTATGTAAGAAAAAATGTTTCTATCAACGCAAATTCGGAAATGTTTCATATGAGCACCAACTACTTGATATGTGAACGTGGTGAGACCACCCAAAGCTATCCATTCCCGTTTTAAGGTGCTCAATCAAAAAGTACTGTACCTTTACCCTGATCTAGATTTTATGCACTACAATATATTTAATATATGTCCATATGTTTCCATATAATGTATATGTCCATCTATTTTTTTACTCCATTACCATACTATTACGCTATGGCTATGGGTTCTTCCGCACACCAGTACTGTAAACAGTTCTAGTTATGAATTGCTGTCTCTTGTTGTTCTGTCTACCCAAAAGTGCAATTCTACGCTATAGTAGTTACTCGCGTGTTGTAAATTGTCAGGAATTACTGCAAAACTGCCTGGACATCATTCAAAAATGGCCATTGTGATAGGTTTTTAATTTATATCTCCAAAATTGTTTGTCACATCTAAGCATTTTGGCAGGGGAAATTCCATCAATAAAAGTTACAAACAGGACCTCGCTGTAATTGTAAAATTTTATCAGGGTAGTGCAAACTCCCCTATCTGCACTACTCCCTAACCCCCATATGTAGATTAATCTTTTTTGCAACAATGCATTCTTGTAGTAAAGCATTCTAGTTAATGGTGCCTGAGAAGAACCAGTCTGAAGAAGTTACTTACATAGTGATTAAATGCTGCCTGAATAAAAAAGGAAACATTAAAGTAAGCTTATGGCTGTGTAAATTTAATTTGAATTGTAACTTTTATGTCTTACCGAGACTTGTTTGAATGTTTGATACGCAAGAGTAAAATCGTGTATCCTGTTATAAATTCATAAACATAAGTAAATTGTGCTATTAAAAATATTTTGCATGGAAAAAAAGAGCTAGCGATTGCAAATAATAGGAGCAAAAGGCTTGTTTATAAGTAAAGTAATTAACTTCTGTTAATTTATGGATTTCATTTTATAATTTTTCGTTAAAAACATTTTGTACCGCTTTTGTGAAAGTCCCTGGGCACCTGCCTTTGTTGCTCCATGGTACATTGGTTTCTGATTAGGAATTTGTGAATTGGAGTAATACTTGCATTTTGTTTCTGTGTAGAAACAAAAAAAAACTAAAATTGATAGGTATATGGAATGTATTCATTTTTACATTTAGATAATTAAATTGTGCAATAATTAGATATTATAAAGCAACAAATTTTAATACAATTTAGATGGTAACTAACGTTTAATTTTTACTGATCTTACTGTGATTTTAAATTAACAAGGAAGCTCATAATCACCAGATCGTAATTTGAACGTTGAACAAGTTGTTGGTTTACAAGTTGCTTGCTGTAAAAGTGGCAGGTCATGGATTCAAATCCTGACTCAGGGGTTATTCCTTCCCTTATTAATTTAAAATTAAAATGTGTCAATAATAAAAAAGAACTATGTGATACTCCTTGAACTACATTAGTATCGTTCACTTGGTATCCAAATCGTTAGATGTCTCATAATAAAATCTGCATGTGCAAGTTCTTTATTTCATTAATTCCCTAGAAAATAATTACAACCATTTGCGGCAGTTTCGCAGGAACCTGTACAAATATAAACAAATTAGTGTGAAACAATTCAAGGTGTTTGTTAAATCATTTTGATTTATTTTCAGAACTTTGGTGAATTATTTTTGATAAAACATTGCGTTAATTTGATTTCCTTATGTTATCAACAAGGATGCTGTATCTTATATAGATAGAGAAATAATAAACGTAGGGAAGCTTATTTAGGTTCTAATACAGATGGCACTGATTTCAGTTTTCTAATAATATTGAATTTAATGATTATTTGTGATGTCTTGTAAAACAATCATACATTAATGAAATAAATGTTCTTTTATTAATACTTACAGTTCTAACACGATGGTGTCAATGCCGGGTACTGGGGCATTATCAAACAAAGCCATTGCATGTATAATGTTTGTATGCTGTAATCCAACAAGTAGGCTATATTCAGCTTGAGTAACTTGATGTGATTGCTTTCTTCTAAAGACTTGCTTTAAAGCAACCTCCTGTCCAGTACCTCTATCTTGAGCCTTTCGGACTATAGCACACCTTCCCCTGTCGATTTCTTCTAACTCTATGTACCTCCTCTTAAACTGTTCTTGCTGCCATCGTAAATTATCTGCTACTGGTAAAGTGACAGCAGCACTTGGCAAACCAGCTTGTCTGCTAGGTAGAGCGACCAATCGAAAACTATACGTATCACTGGGCACCAAGTGTTCAATTACATACGAATGGGAGGACAAAGGCAAATTGTTATTGGGCGAAATCCATTCGCCACTGCCCACCTTACAATACTCAACCAAGACCTGTTTATGGTTGGCATTTTCCCATTCTAACGCTACGCTAGAACATGATATTATCTGCGGTTTTATTTCTGGAATACTGATGTCAGAATCCAGTACAGTTAATGTGGCCGGGCATTCGGAATAAGCATTTTCATTTGATACCGTGCACATGTAAACACCAGAATCCGTCAGTTTGGCGTTATTTATTATAAGTAACACCTCTCCTTCTTCATTTTGACTCACTAAAATCCTTCCACTATTCCTAATAACCCACGAGTCTGGATGAATCTTTTTCCACGTTGTGAAAATGTTTTTTCCGCACGGATTTACTTTGCACTTCATTACGACTCTAGACCCCACTATTACAGTCACATCTTTGATTTTCTCTATAAACTCTGGATGCTCACTGTATAAGTTTTCAACATAAGCCGACTCGTCGATAGATTTACGACTGTTTTTTCTAAATCGAAATGACCAAGGTTTTCGAGGACTGTTGGAGAGGGTGTTTTCGGTTACCCAGAATTCATCACTGTTCCTCCTTGTTAAGTCACCTTGGCTTAAATCATATTTTAGTGATTCATTGGAGTATTCAGCAATGATACGTGGCTGATTTCCTGCCGGTAACGTGTTGCTCTCCAACTAAAAATTTGGTATTAGTTTAAGAAAATGAATCAACATTTAACTTGAAGTTATTAGTATACACTTCATGGTAACTATTAATCAAACTCATTTCGCCAAAAAATTCTTCACAGAACAGAGATTGATTGAATTTAGTAGCTATAATTACACCCTACTTATTTAATCCTATGATTAAATGAAACCTTGCAGTAGGAGGTATGATGTGCATTTAGTTTTCTGCTAATGAAAGAAGCAACTTTTAAAGAATCCAGAAAATTCTATTTCACGAGTTTTCAAAGTTTCGATATGATCATGTAATTCTATATAAAGTGTTAAACCTTCCATCAAAACTAATTAAAACTCAAAGTATTAAGTTAATCTTTTCAATTATTAATAAAAAATAAAGAAAAATTTTGAGTCACCATTCCCAAACCATAATAAGCTTTAGAATGCTATAAGAAAATATCATCATGCTTTTTTAACTTAACCCATTCACATTATTACTACATATATTCATACACAAAATCTTTCTGGTCATTATTACGAGAGAAAAGATAAATAAAAGAAATGGAGCGTACGAGCAAGTTCCTCTCCAAAGGTTGATTCAGATGTAAATGGCAGAGGTTGCGAAGTAGCCCTTTTGGTGGCTAAAATTCAACTGAATTTTTTTGGTATTCTACTGTGCAATGATGATCTCGATATCATACTTGCAAAAGCCTACACTACAAAGTTATTAGGGCGATCAGATATGCGTTGAACAATAAACAGCTGAGATATTTGATGTCATTGCCTTTTCCTTTACCTTTACTGTAGTAGCTTGGAGGCACTCTGTATTGTACTTGTCAATTAAATAATGCTCAATATTACCTTTGATAATGACTGCCATTCCTCTATGTTTTGTGCTATCAGGATGATATATGTTATTTATTTTATATGTTGGAAATTTTATAAGACTTCATTTTGTAAAATGTGTTTCCAAAATTAGTAAAATATCAATCCCAATGTTGTGCAGAGAGTATTTAATTTCATATGAATGTTAGCACAAACACTGGCATTCCATGTTCCTATTTAATAGTTGTAACATTACATTCTTTTATTAACTAATGTGGTAATAGGATTTATTACCATCCCCATCTGCGTGATTAATTACTTCATCATTATTTTGATTAATCAGTATTATAATCGTTGAATAACCATTGAACTTTTTCTATCTTTCGCAATCATTTATATGTGAATGAAGATTTCCTAAATTTGTAGTTTTGTTTCCGATCAATACGTTATTCCGATCACAATTATATAGTTCACTCCAAGTTGTTTAAAAATACACAAATAGCATATACAACTTGTCATTAGCAGAAACAGAAATTTCAATAATGTTGAAACTAAATATAAACCAAATCTGTTCGTGTTAGTAGTGTTGGTTGGTTAATGTTATACACTAACATCTCAATCTTAACAATTCCCGATGATGCAAAACCAAACCATAAGCCATCAGAATGTAAGTTTTAGTATAAGCAACTATTCTAAATTAATTACCAACTTATTAGAGCTATAAATAAGTTTAAAATCTTGTTAGTTCAGAACACGGTACTACTAAGTAAATTGAAGTAAGTAGCTCTGCAATGTTTAGTTTAAATACAACAAACATGGACAATGACCAAAACCCCTTATTTCACATGATGAGAAACAACAATGGAAAATGATACACATTTTAGTGTGATGACACCCCATAAAAGTACATTTTACTCACCTCTCAGCTATTGCCTTGGCTTTATAATATGATAATTCTGGTCACATAGAATAAATAAAACTTACTTCAATTTTCTTGCCATAATTAATTTAATAACACACAGTACACAATACAGCGCTGCAGTAAATAGGTACTTAATAGCTAAATAAATACAAAACTGAGTAGCTATATTGTCGTCGTGCTCACCTATTGGTATATTATATACGCGATTAAATAAAAATCAGAGTCGATACAGAATACTAACAGAACTAATATACAAGAGAAACTATACATCAACATTTATCACAGCCATCGTCAAAGTGTTAGTTTTACGTTTTCCAAGCTGTCAAGACACCTAGAGGAGAAGAAGATAAACAATATAAATACATGCATTACATACGAAACATCTAGAATGATGTGTGAAATGCGTTAGTCACAGTATACGTTGGCTACTTTTAATCTATAGTAAATGCTCGAATTCATTTAAATAATTCCCTTGAAAATAACGTGTAATTTAATTTTCCCAAGCAAAAGTAGAATTAATGTTAGTATAAACAGCCAACATACTATTAAATGAGCTGTAAGAATATAAGTCATAAAATCATCTTACATTATATAGTTTACTAATTGTAATTAAACTTATATAAATTATTATCTATTATATTAAGATGTAATAAATTCAATGTAACACTAGAGTATCTAACATTATAATGAGAAGCCAAAGTACACAAAACTAAACTTTGTCTTAATTAAAATCGAGGTTTGGAATCTTTGGCTTCGTAACAAAGTTAAACGTTCGTTTTGATAACCACGTTAACATCACCAGAAATAATAAATATAATTCATAAAAAATAATATTCTGCAGAGCAATTGTAACCAAATCAAAATAATATCTAACAATTGATAAAGACATACATGGCTTGCCATAACTTCAGATATGAAATAGGTAGGAATGAATAATTTAATTTTTAAATGAACATAGAAAATAACATTTCTTCTTAGTCAATGTTCTAAGGAAATGGTGATTCTTCTCACATATTCGATGTGCTAGTGGTGGGTGTACAGCGTTGCAGATGTTCAAATGTTGAACAAAGAGCTAATTTCCAAAGGGTTAGGAAGGAGCCCCTGATAGCTGGTTAGCACATCCACCATGATAGCAGAACGCTACAGATTCAAATCCCGGCTCGGAGGTAAGCACTTTCTATTCATTTAAAAATAAAATTACTTTCCATAACTGGTAGATAAATGTCCATCAGAAAAAAAATGTGCCGATTTACACATACGTAAACTTGTATAATATATATATTGTATTTTTCGTCACAGTTAGTAATTCGTAATTTTATATTAGTACTTAATTATATTTTTAGTCGCCTTAATTTTTTAAATATGAATAAATTTCGTTGTCTCTTTTTAAAATCGTATGTAGGTGAAGAATGCAATCAATTCTATCCTACATAAAATTTCCTTTATAATTTTTAATAAATATTAATACTTTGTTTTTTTTATTGTTTTTTCAGAATAAGCCTTCAATTAACTTATGTCTAGTGTGTACAATATGATAAAAATTAATTTTTAAGCAGTTAGTTACTTAGTTAAAAAGTTTAATTGTTAAGTACGATTTTTCTTTGGTGTCACACGGAATTTATTTAGATGTTGTTTATAAATAAAATTTGAATTAATTTCCCGTATTCAATGTTTTCTAGTTTCCATTTCTAATGATGAACTATACCTTTACTAAATAAAACTTATTCTATTGGTGTCCAAGAATGTTCATAGAGATGTGAATAAAAGTGGTAAAATTTAGTATTATTTTTTACAATATTTCCATTTGAAAGCAGGTTTTATGATATTAAGCCTGCTGGACAGATCATAGACAAAACAAAAGAGCAATGGTAGAAGGACTGAGCACTGTGGTACTAGCACTGTGGAACAAATAAATGATTGATTGAAGTTTAATCTATGGTACAGAAAATTGTAGCAGTAAGTGTAAATGAAAGAAATTGTACAAAACCTTCTTTCTCCCAATATCCTTGATATAGTATAGGTACAGAAGGACAATATATATAGAATGTATAGGGAATGATTGGTTTCCAAAGTGTTAGTAGTTTTATGTGAAAACTACTCTATGTGAAATCTTTACCTGGATTTGAAATTAATTACTGGGAAGAAAGTAAATATTTATGTGCGAGTGGATTCCAATACAAATTAGTGTATAAAAGGTTAGCCATAATGGAATCAGTACGATTTTAAAAGATGTGATAGAATTATAAGAGTGAAATAGGAAAGTTCCGCAAAGAAGAAAGTAAGGTAAGGTTTAATGGATGGCAGAAGAAAGTACTGTCCGGAGGAAAGTACACCTCCACCCAGATGAAACAAGGTAATAATTTTATTAAATTTATATATAAAACAACTTAAATAAATTTTTAAAAATTTATTTAAGTTATTTTGTAAAATAAAATCACTAAACCAAAATTGTTGAAAATTAAAAAAAAAACAGAATATTTCTAATAATAAATGTAAATGAATAACCCTGTAAGGCAGGTTTTATGACTGTCCCCATACTATTATGTCTTAAAAATCATTGAACTTATTTGGAGTGAATGGAAAATAAACATTTGGAAAAATTATAAATTTCCCTTATTGCACGCAAAAATGTTGGATGTAATATGTGATCGAGTATGTAAAGAGTACAAGACACATTATGGAAGAACTGCATAAAACATGTCCTCAATATACAAAATTTTTATATTTCTCCAGAACTACACACATTTATTATCCATTTAAACGATAGTGAATCTGATTTGAAAGATAGTGCTTACAACAGTGACAACGATCTCTGTCAACAAATATTCATATAAATATAAAATTCATCAACAAATTCTTAGAACAGGAATCTGCATTTGATTACATGGGACTTGGACATTTCTGAAAACCCGGTATGATGAAAATTTCGACCAAACTGGTCGAATATATGCTATAATATGCTAACAGGTTACAATATTACAAGTAGTTACAACGAATGAATTAAAGTTACAATAAACAAAAAAGAACAAACCTGATAGATCTTTTCATGGTACTGTTTATAAAATATTTTACACAAATGTATGTTTTTCCCTGCATCACGTGGAGCAGTATGGATTTGATATTATCTTTTCTTGTATTGAGGAGCACTATTTTTGTTACTTTTTAACAACTTTACATTTTTGTCAAACGAGCAAAATATTTAATAAACTCATCAACACACAAAAACCACAAAGAAAGCTTAGGTAATTGAATACTCACACAATCAGAAATCAAGTTACTAGAAAAAGGGTTGAAACACAACATAATCACTTACTGCAAGAAAAACATCAAAATTTGGTGGTGAAAGATGAAATAGCAGTACAGAAGCTACAAATGGAAGTACAAGAAAGAACAGCACACTTAATTGCACAAGAAATAGACAACATAACTAAAGAAAACGAATATAAACGAACAAGGTTGACAAACAGTGAAATAATACTGCTTGTCAATGAAGGAAAAAATAACAACAAACTCATAAAATATATACTTTAGTAATATATCTTTAGTATACCCTTAAGGATATACTAAGGAATTTTACCTTTAAGGAGTTATAAAAGAAACTGCTATTGTGTGAGTACCCTGTATAGATAATATGTATTTAAATTTATTACATCTTGAATTAGCAAACTATACCTTACAGCATTTGTGGTGTTGTTGGAATCAATTTTTCACGAAGATGATGAAATATTTTTATTAATTGTAAACATACTTACAGTAGCTTGACCGTTCTCGCACCAACTCCTTTGCACATCGTTCTTGTCGTTGTCCTTGTTGCTGTCGGAGATAGTTTCTGTTTTACTTTTTGATCTTAGCGTGTTCCGAAATCCGAACATGAACTTTTTTGCATGTTTATTTTCTGTAACACTACCACTGTCAGGATCTGGAGGAATACCAATGGTATTAGCTTTGTGAATAGGAACTGTGTTCCTATGTTGTGCTTTTGTGCTTGTTGGTGATGCAGGCGTTGATGATGATACAGGAGCACTTCTTCTCGATGGCGAATTGGGGCACCACAACGACGACATGTCGACACTGATATGTTTAATGGGTAAAAAAGGAAAATATAATCAATAAATAAAATAAAAATAAAACAAAAGGAGAGGAAATAAAGCGAAATAAAACAAAACCCAAAGTTAATTTGGTTAATAGTAGGATTAATAAAGAACGCGTCAATGCAATTTTATGATTTATTCTATTGAAAATCTGTAATTCATTAGCGAATATAATATTATTTATGTACAAACATACATCTTCTATGTACATGATCAAATTAAATATAATGGTAGAATAAATATTACAACAAACAGGTATGTTTTAGATTGCGGGTAAATACTACAATAAGCTGTGTCCTTAATATCAGTTAAAGGAGAACATCGCAAAAATTTCTCGGTTTGAAAGAAACGTGGCGTTTTTTTTAAAAACATTTTTATAAATTTTTGGTCACAGTGCTCTTCTAACATTTGTCATTCTTCTCCTTTACGTGAACTATACAGAATACATCTATGATAACTTAATATTGATTTAGGCATAAGTATTATTTTGATTTTGGGTTGTTTGTGTTGTAATTAAACCAGCTACATATGACATGCCTACAAACACTACAAGAACATGTTAAGAAAAGTACCTCTATTAGGCACCTGTACTATTTAAAAATTAAGAAAATATAGGCGGGTCCCGAACCAAGTTTCTCCTATGCTTATTATGGACAGGAAAATTATTGCAAGTTAATAATATGTCGGTAACTGTTAGATTAGTGACGACATCCAATTACGACGCACAATATAAAAATCATCCTCTCAGCTGAATATAAGTCGCATCATATAACAAAAATATTATCTGCTTATAGTACGTATCGTATATATATTGCAAATTTTTGATCAACAGGTGTTAAGATTTCTGAACGTGTATATGTGTGTGTGTGTGTGTGTGGGAAAAGTCTGATAAATACTAGGATCGAAGCATCAAACACTATTATCTTTACATGATTCCTGTATATGAGTAATAGCTTATCTAGATATAGTAGGCAAGTTCTTTTTATTAAGCTTGGAATTTTTTACTTTGTATTTGTAGTACTTCAGAATTTTACTAATCTTATGGGGATGACCTGACGGTTAAAGGTAAACATTGCAATCATACTTATCATATAAGCTCTTGAGCAAACATTATTATGCATTTATTTAATAGATAAAAAATAATTTGCTACTACTTTAAGCTTTCGGTTTTAATTAATGACACCACCTTAACAATCGTAAAGGAATATAAACAAAATTACTTAAATGTCTCATTGCAATATTTACCTCTGATTGTTTGGTTAGAGAGGATAAGGGAGAAAACCCACATATAACTTTATATTATCAAGGAAATAGTGGCTAAGTAACACTTTGTGGACGGACATCAAATGTATCAGAAGATCAGTGATGAGCAAGAAGTATTTCGTACGTCCTGTTTGTCATGTTCACGATCCATCCATAATGTGTTAACGTAACGACACACACAAAATTAGTACATACGATTATTTGAGAGTGACAGATAGAGAGAGAAAAGCTCAAAAGACTTTGAAAGGTCACAAACGGTAAGACAATATAAATATCACAAAGTAGGTTTGTGCAATTAAAACAATCAAGGAACAACATAAATCGATCGGTTATTTTTATCTCTTCTTTGTGTACTTATTATAAATGAGTTGTTAAGATTAGTTATATGGCATCTGAAAATAATTCTAATAAGCAATTATGAGCAAAATTCAAAACTGTAAAACAAAATTTATTTCCCATTACAACTACAATTGATGTACCATGCTGAATGGGCTCCTGTAGTCTCATTAATCACACTGGAATTTTAATGAACTGGTAATTGCATGAAAATCATGATTTGTCATGTTGAATAACAAAATATTTTTCTCATGCTAGACATTGTTAGATGTTGTGTTACTATTTTTAATGATAGTAAATTGAAATATTCAATCACTTGTTAGGCTATTTCGATGTGTTAAAAAGTTATCAATACTTTACTTATTTGTCATTCTGTGGTATATTTTGTAATTTTTTTTATGTATTCTGTAATGTGTTTATAGATATAATAAGTAAACATAAAAGGTATAAAAATAACATTTTTATCTTTAATTTATGTTCAATCTGAAATGGAATTGAGGAAACCCTAGATAATTATTAGAACAGGTTAGATGACAGAACAAGTTAGTAATATCGGCATTGAGTGAGACCTTAGACCAAGCACTTCAGTGGTATTCACGGTTTGATATACTCACGGGTCCTTTGTAAGCTTATTTTGATACGCAATCGGACTTTCGATCGCTTTGAGGAAGTCTTTTTGCGTCTGGAATATGTCGTCTAGGGTGGTGATCCATTTCTCGTACATTTCAGGCGACAGGGCTTGGCATATGACGCCCTGCATTGTTTGCTTGTGTGGGTCCGTCGTTGACTTGAGAGTAAATGTTTCGGAATTGGCTGTAAGTGGCAACAACGACATTTTGTTTACCTGAAAAATGTACAAGCGATGTGAAAATTCTCTTCTACAAAATCATGAAGCTTAAATTAGAGAGATACTCCTTAAAACTATTGTAGTTTTTCGTCTGGCAGATTGTGTATACTTTAATTTTTTTCACATTATTTGTTGTTTACTTCATAATATACATAATCATCATAATAACGTGAAGAACTATTATTGTCCACAATGTTACAATTTTAAACAATAATACTAGTACATTATGTTATTATGGACAGAAAGCAGTGTTTTGCAATTGGATGAGACACAACAAATGTGTTAACTCAAAGGTCAAGAATATTATTGTATTAATAATATAATATTTTTATTCAATATAGGCTGTTTTGTGGATATTTTAATAATAAATAGTAATCTTTCAAGTTATAAAATAAATGTTTTAGAGTTTTCAACCAATGATTATCATCACAAATGTTATTGTGATTATGATTACATACCACCCAAAACATAACATTGTTATTAATATAATAATATAATTATTGTACGGATGACCTCTTTGTACATGTGGTGTAGTATAGTACAAAATAAATATTTTAACACACTTCAACAAAATTAATATCTAATCAAATACCTAGTTGAAGGTATTCGATTAGGTATTAATTCTATAAAATAAGCAAATGGGAAGTCACAATAATTAATTAGTTTGTGAGTTGAGGATGTTGATACATACGTCCTTCTCACTTTATGCTTTATGATATTTTTATATCATAAGAGAATGATTTTGTACTTACTTGGAAATGGGCTTTATAAATATATCTTGGACTGGTAAACTGAGTCTTTTTCCCTACAGCTTCCGAAAATATAATACTTTGTTCGAAAAGGAAAACATGCAGTTCCTTATTTTTTCCTATACATGGATTTGACGACCCCGCTATGTCAGAGCATATTAAAGGACTATTAAGCAGTAATTGTCCCTGTGCAGTTATACTGCCCTGTAAACATTAAGACAAGTGAACAAAGATCTACATGACAAATGTTTCAAAATTCACATTAAATCCTTGCAATCTCCCGACGTCCATCATGTTGTTTGCAGCTTGAGGTACAACGGTCATTACTTCTACAGCAGCACGAAGGTTCTCTATCTCGCTAGTTATGCTGGCACGTTCGGTGTACTTCAAGATGTCCCTAAGCAGCAGTTGGTATTTCATTATCCTCTGAACGGGCTTAATTAGAAGATCGCAGATTTGCAACTTATGACCTAAGGAAATCCGCAATTCCTCAAAGTAAGTTTCCAGGTATTCCGAGACGATGTACTCGGATACTGGTTTGTTCTTGCAGTACACCACATACATCCTAAGTTTACGTTCGTACTTCTTGAATAAGGGACCTAGTTCGGATGGTGATTCAACGCACCTTTCCAACGCTTTGCAAAATGTACTAGAACAAAAAAAATAAATGTCACAGGTCTTATAGAAAAAGAATTTTTGTATTATTTTTTGAAAAACTAAAATAGCACAAAGGTAGGAATATGCCATTTGTACTGTAACATACTATCATTTATATCATGATAAAAGTTTTGTTTTTACTATGCAGAAAAAATTTAGATTGGGAATTATTTTTACTGGATGGTTAAGTCATTTTTACCATCATTAGACAGTCCATTAAAGTAACGCAAATTTAAGCAAAATTAAATAATAGGTAATAATATATCAGTATTTTGGAGAAAGTTTACTATCCACTATTACACTACCCTGAACAAAAAAAAAATAAACAAATAACTAGTATGTAGGACTACTTTCAATTTCTGATAAAAATAAAGTAGCTTACTTTAAGCCTTCATAATAGCTTAAAGTAATTAATTGACGAAGAACATATTTCTTCACAAGTGAAATTGCATATTTGTGTAATAATCTGTTTCTCTTGAATTTATTAAAAGATACCTTATGTTAAATAAATCAGTTGTTAGCTAAAAAGTTACTCTTTTAATTATAATATTTTTTCCCCTTGAATATTCTATGTCCAGAATCAGGTACAGGAATACAGTAGTACTATACTCTGCGCTATTATGCCATATACTACTATTGTGCAGGAATAGAAAGTGGGTACGTTTGGTAAATTCTTTGTCATAATTAGACAGAATATTTGTTATTTTGATTGAATATATGTAAGGGACTTTTGTGTAACAGATATAGATATAAAACATAGAGAAAACCACGAAATCGGTTTGTTGTACAAATATATGTAAAGATGATCATTAACGGAACGGATTTTCAGGTTCTATAACTTTATCATCCTTCATTATTTGTTTCCAAGATTTTATGACTGTTTGCTGGTGCTATTAAGTATGCTATAAAGTATAATATTGCCAAATAGTTTTTACGAGAAATTATTATTAAATTTTTTAAACAAGACTGTTACATACATAACCTTCGGGTCATTGTGATCCAAAACTATTTCGATTTATTTGACTTTACGCAATTTTATTTTTAATCTTATCATACTAATATGTGCATACTAATATATCATATAAATAGGAAATGCTGACAGTGCACTTAAGCTTTTTATATAGTGTGGAATAAACAACATCATAAATAATGGCGAAGGGATTTCTATCTGATGAAGAAATAGCAGAGATAGATGCAAATGCATCCGATGACGAATATGCTTTTGAGGTTGAAAATCAGACCAGCGATGTTACCGACTATGAGAAATCCGGAGCAGACTATGATTCTTCACTAAAATGAAAAACCAGACATATATACATACTCTAATTACTTTTTACTGGGTCCACTTACTTCTAATTAGGTTTTAATTATCTTGGCCTTCTACCTACCAGATCAAAAAGGATCGGGGCAGGTATAGAGGCAGGGTAGTTATTAAATATTTTATTTTTGTTTTTTAAAAATTTATAGGCTTTCCTCTGCGTCAAGTTAATTATTTGAAGTAACATGTTTAATCAATTATATTCTATCATTTATCCCGTGGTTAAGAGTAATCACGTCAGATTACTCTTAATCACGTGATTTAAGTGCTCTTTAAAGTGATTTAAGTGCTCTTTATGCCTTATCTTAAGAGACCTATGCGTTTGCCCGATGTAACTTTTATCGCAATTAGTGCAACTTATTTTATAAATTCCCGAATTGTCTACTAAATCTATTTTATCTTTTCGGTTACCTAACCGATTTTTAATACTGTTGTTATTAGAAAATGCTACTTTAAAATCGAAGGTTTTTGGTAATCCTTTTTTTTCATAGAGGAATTTAATGAACTGTTTAGGTTATTCTTTAGATGCCTCTTCAGGAGTTTAGTAAGTTTAAAATCGACTTACGTAAACATAAATTAGTATGTTTACGTAAGTCGATTTTAAATTTCTTTTTTCTTAGAATGTTATGTATTATATTTTTATTAAACCCGTTATATACAGCTAACTCTTCAATATATTTAAGTTCTTTATTATACCTAGTCTTGTTTAGTGAAACGTTTAGTAACCGATCTATCATACTATTAAATGCCTCGATTTTGTGTTGTAGCCTGCAGGTATAAATCGTTTTGTATTAGCTTCTTTCCGAAAAATATCGAATTTCAATTTATTATCTTTTTTAATTATAAAAGTATCAAGGAAAGCTAATTGCCCCTCTTTTTCTATTTTATATGTAAATTTTATTGTTTTATATCATGAATTAATTTCCCTAATATATTCTTGAATGTTACTCTTATCAGTGTTAAAAATCGCGAACACGTCATCCAACACCTAACGCCAGTTTTAGGAAAACATTTAAGCTTTTGTTTTAAGTTGATTTCAAAGTAACCCACGAAAAGATATTAGCTAGAAACGGTGAAAGAACCATTGCCGTCCCTTCTGTCTGTTTGAAGAATTTACCGTTAAATCTGAAGTAATTTAATGCCATGCATATTTTAGTAAGTTTAATATAGTCATCGATCGGTGTTTATTTTTTATTAAGAAATTTTTAAGAATAATTAAAGTTTCTTAATTAATATCTCTGTGTCTTTAAATTTAGTAGATATCTTTAATTTTGTTTATAAAGTCAATAGCGTTTTTAATTTTAAATGACTTCGGTTTAGTTTCTAGGTAGTATTTTTCACAAATATTCAAAGTATCAATTAGTTAGTGGCAGTGCCCTAAAGCCTTGGACATTTCTCATTACATCATGATTAAATAAGTCTACACTCATGCCGATTTCCTCTTGTGGTCCGGAGACGCCACTGGTCACCTTCTTCCTTGCATATATCTGCCTGGGAAAACTTCATCGCTCATTGTCGGTTAACAATCAGAAAAATCAGCAAAATCTGATGTTTTGGCGAGATACTAAGACACATGCTGATTGTAACAAAATTTATTTTAATTTGTCGTCTTGAACTTCAAGAGAACTACCACTTTGGACGATCATATTAAACAATGACAATAACAGTATTTAGCTGTGTTACCTGATATTTCTAAAAATAAATGTATTATTTTTCTCATTTTAAATCGATAAATGGTACATATGACTTTAGTTCTATTCTAATAACTACTTAATGATAGCTAAAACTTTAATATTAACTTACTTGTTGTGGAAATCGTATATGGCCTCGATATTTCCGAAAACCATCCTATCCTTTCCATCCTTCAGATCCTCAGGCATCGGTATTTCACTATCCGGATCACGCATCACTTTCATGTAACCGTATACAATTAATTCCAAGTCTTTCACGTAAGCTTTTTCGGTGGTGTACAGTTCCTTTAACACGAATTGTCTTTTGCGCAGTTGCGCGTCGACGGATTTGATCCCGGAATCCGTTGCTGTCTCCGCGATTTTTTCACTTTCATCACCACTAAGGGCATTTCCCGCACCTTCACTAGAAACCAACTGGAAAGCGAGTTCCTGCTGCCTGCTGCCGCCCTCGCCGCACTCCGTCAATGCATCCGCAGACTTCGTCTCCCGCACCAGCGAGTTTCTTTCTTGATTCTCGGAATGCTGTTCCTGAAGAATAACGGGTGCATTAGCATATTTGAGGAATACGAATCACAAGAAAAAATATCACGCCAATAAAATACAAACAAATAAAATATAACGCATGCAAAGGTTACGATATAAATAATAAAATGATGAAAAAAATCGACTCTTTTTCGTTTGGAAAAAATACCACAAAAAATGTCAAATACTTTATAAACTCAAGGGTAAATACGAATGTACATGCTCAAACATCACTACACAGGTATATCGCACCATTCGCTCCTTAACTATCTGCTCAATTTCCGCTAGGTCAGCGGACGTTGCTCCCTCTATCGATTTCAATGTCAAGCTAGACACCTAAATACAAGTTTGTTTGATTAATTTGGCATGTGAAATTCAATCTAGTATAATTGAGCTATCTCTACAGGTTTCAACAATTCAAACGAATATTTGGTATTACCTACTTAACCTTCCTAGGCTTTTCGGGTCTTTTCTGACCCAATCCAATAGAAATTTTATTATAAATTCCAAAATTGAAATAGCACACCCTAAATATTTTATGAAACAATATACTTACCGATTTTTTCTCTTTGGTAATTATTAGACTATTTTTATTGGCTTGATTTTTACAATTTTCGTGTTTAGTGTAATAAATATGTTTTATTTATTATTTTTAGTTATAAAATCATAAATATGGGTGGCCTGACTGATGAGCAACTTGAGGAACGATTATTATAGTTCCAGTGACGAAGAACCTTCTGAACAAGATGATCCTGTTTCTGAAAATGAATATTGAACTTCGGATGACGAAGATGACGACACTAGTGTTGAGTGCATAGGCAATAATATGTATTCTAAAGATAGAAAAATTCAGTGGAGTTCTAAACCAAATATTCATAGTGGAAGGCTTGCTTCACAAAATGTGATAGCATTGACTCCAAGTCCTACTCGTTATGCTGCTCCTCCCATCTGCGGTATTCCCATCTGCCTTGAAAGAAATAGTTCTTGAGCACACTAATCTTGAAGGACGCCGTGTTTATTAGGAAGCTTGGCAAAATTTGGATGCTATAGATCTAGATGCATTTATTGGTCTGTTACTGCTCGCTGGAGTTTTCAAATTCCACAATGAATCAACACGAAGTCTATGGGATGCACAAAAGGGCAGGAATATATTTCGAGCTGCTATGTCATTGGAGAACTTCAAAATGATATCGAGAGTAATTAAATTTGATAATCGTAATACAAGACATGAACGACGGGAACATGATAAATTTACAGCCATTAGAAACCTCTGGGACAAATGGGTAGAAATATTACCAAAACTACTCAATCCAGATCAGAATGTAACTGTTGATGAGCAGCTGGTAGCCTTTAGAGGAAGATGCCCGTTTCGGCAATACATGCCTAATAAACTGGCCAAATACGGCATTAAATTTTGGGCACTGGCAAATTACCTGGAACAGCTCCTGAAACAAATTAAGGCTTGAGAGTGGTATTGAATTTATCTTATGGCTTGAAAGGTCATAATATTACCTGTGATATTTTTTTTACATACCATGAACTTGGAGAAATGTTGCTAAAAGGAAATTTGACTATGATAGGCACCATTAGGAAGAATAAGACGTCAATTCCCCCAGAACTTTTGCAAACTAAAGGACGGGAAAATTTTTCTTCTCGATTTGCCTTTACCTCAGACACAACTCTTGTATCGTACTTGCCCAAATCAATAAATGTGTCGTACTACAAAGTACTTTGCATTTGAATAAGGAAGTAAGTGGTTTAAATGAGAAG
>JAWQRM010000157.1:0-28067 GCA_033557675.1 Coptodactyla brooksi
GTAAAAATTGGAAAATTATTGTCCTTGTTCTAATGTTTAAAATAATTAGTATTTTCATTATTGAAGAATATGTGGACGAATGAAAAAACATCTAAAAATTATACTAAATGCAACTATGATTTTTTAAAACACAAACCTGACAGGTCAAAATATATCAAAATATATTTTTAACTGTTTAAGATCTTGTATGTTTCATATTTTGAGAAATGAAACAACTTCTGATTTGTCCTTTACTTTCTAGAACAAAATTATCTCCACAGTACATCGATGTAGGGTCTTTTTGCATTGCATATGATGTACTGTCAATATTATTAAAATAATGTAAAGTGTTTTAATTTCAAAATGATCCACACAAATATATTCATTCAGAACCGACAGAATTAAATAAAGACGAAATTTAAGAAGCAAAAATTACAATTTATTTGAGAGCTGCTTTCAGAATTGAAATAATATAAATTATAAAAAAAGATAAGTACAACACAATTGCAATCTCTGCCAAGGAGAGTGTCACTTCAAACGCAGGGGTTGTATTCCCATTATTCCCAGCTTGGGCTATGATGACCTTTTCTTTTGATTGGTTACACCTCATTATCATTAGCTGCCGGTCCATTGTGTTGCTACTCCCTTAATTAATCGTTGTAGCGGCTGGCAGATTTGTCATGAAATGGTCTTCGAATGTCTGGATGTTATTGTCAGTGATAAGCCTTGGCACTCTGCATTATAATTCTGTACTATAACTGAAGTACAACTGCCCATTCCTAATTTAAGGCGCTGCTTAAATAGTCACATTTGTTATCAATCAGCATTATGTGGTGGTCACTGTTGGTGTCATATTGTTAGGTTCCACATTCTTAATAAACTTGAGGGTTTGGAACCTTTGGTTTTGTAACAAAGTAAAACTAAGTCACCACTACGCCAAAATTTGCAGAGAGGATGCTTGACGCACGTTTCGCTAATCAAGTTAGCATCATCAGGAGCGATAAAAGACCAACCTCTAGCTGACACAAGATGCTATATATATTTTAAAAGGCGACGTCTAATTGACTCCCAATTGACTCTGTCTTTATTAAGAATATTCCCACATTTAACAATTTCTATGCTTTCAAATGCATCCAGCAACTTATTGTTGGATACATTTCCAAGCAGTTTTACATTTTTTACACTTATCCTGTGGTTGCTGTTGAAGGCATGCTCGACAACGCTAGATTTTTCGGTACGACCATATTTTAAGTGAGCCATGTGCTCTTTGAACCTTGTTTTGACTGAACCTCCAGTTTGCCCAACATACTTTTTATCACAATCGGGCTGATTGTGATAAAAATTAAAAAATCAAAACAATCAGGCTGATTGTGCGTAGTGGTGACTTAGTTTTACTTTCCATATTCTTGATGTAATAATTACGTGTTTGTTTATCGATCCACACCTTGCACTCGATTGTGATTCTATTACAAATGTGATTCTATGACTATTACAAATCTTTATCTCGATTATTTTTATTCAATTATTTCCAATTAATTTATTCAACCGTTATTTCCTAAATTGCTAATTTAACTTTTGCCTTGAATGCGGTTTTAATTTCATACTTTTCGTGCAGCAGATTTGGCTTGCGAATTGTGCAACTTATGATGTTTGGCTTGCATTTTAAAAGTTCATTAACCGATTACAACTGAAGTTACTGCTTACATTTAAAACTCACAAGAAAAATAAAACTCTAGATTACTTATATTAATCTTTATCATATTATAAAATGAGTGTAGGATTTTTTTACGATATTGACCGTTATGGAATAGACCAAGGTCAAAAACCAAAAGCAAGTAAACACAGGGGAAGGGCCGAGCTGGGCCGTAATAAACAAAAATATTTTCGCCGAAATTTCACTGATGCAAAGAACAAAATTTTTATATATTTTTTAGACGGTACCTATTAGAGTTGAATTGATTGAAGTTTCTTACAGTACAAACAGTAAACGGTCTCCTTTTCTTTGACACTTTGAAAATATAATGGTATTTTACTATATGTATAAGGACAGTTCTACTTTTTACCATGGGAAATGAGATGAAACGAGTTGAATTATCGAAAATTTGACACTTACCTGACATCTTCGCTTTGTCTCTCCACTTCACCGGCAATCTCTTCCGATTTACAATAAACCGATTTAATTAATCTCTTTAACGTGAACGGAAAATGTTTGATGAGATACGTTTTCTCTACATATTCGATTATTTCGTGCTCTATCGGCTTCAGGAAGTAAATGGATGGGCGATGTTCTTTGACATTCTTGTAAATCACGTTAAAACCAATGGTGCACTTGACGGAAGCCAACAGAGAATCCAAATCGCAACCGTCCAAATCCCACGCTACAAAATAGCAGTGTTTTTCTATTTCGTTCAGTACATCATTGTTTTGGAGGTGCGAGCAAAATTCGTTTGAGAAGAGATTTCCGTCGACGTGCAGATAAAGTAAAATTAGGTGTTTCTGAAACGACGAAATCCGGAATGTATTGAACTTTAGATAACAGTAATCCTGGGATTATGTTGAAGTACAAACTAACTCCTAGTTACACCAGGAATGTAGTGGACGGTAATTTTTCTTATATTATAAAGTGTATTATTACTTACATTCGTGCATATTTCGCCTCCACACACTTCTACGTCTATTGATTCTAGTGTCCCATTGTAAATAGGCACTGAGGTGTTGTACAGTTTCTTCTCTAATTTCGTTAGGAAGGATACGCTTGCCAACACCTCTAAAACATATTACGTTTGCACTTTAAATATATTTCCAACGAAACGCGACTACCTGAAGAGTTTTCGATTGGTTCTTCCATGCCGCGAAAAAATCCAACTACACACGCAGCAATAAAACTGCCGAGTATGTGGGTATTATCAGTGTGGCAATCTTATCAAGACTTGCTTATTGTAATCGATAAATAAATTGTATACGTTACAATGAATCATAATATACAGAAACATACTTCGTGCGAGTGTTGGTATTGTATCTGTATGATTAGATAATTTATTTAAAGCATAATCTACATAACAATCAATATAAAGTAAACGCATATGGTACTACAGCTATCAAGAGTACATCTTATTACAGTCAGGACAAGGATAAGGCAACAGGCACTTGCCTCAAGTGAATAATGGGAAAGTGCGCCAAATTGTTAAACATCTGGAACGAAGATGTGCGCTAGCCAAACCCTCATAAATTCTCAAGAACTCATATCTTAAGCGACAATGCATGGAAATATTTTTAAGATTTAAAAGTGTTTAGGATTCCACAATTCTACAAATTTCTACTGTTACATGATATTTTCCATCGTCTTAAACTCATAAACTATCTCTTACACTAGTTCCTTGAGTACATAAGATTCCTATTCTTATCTCAACCGTTGTCTATTGTTTGTTGTGTTACTCTATTGAATTTTAACAAATTTAATTCTAACTAGTATTGAAGTGTCATCTCGATAAACATTGTATACCTACATAAATGTACATTATTTGCTCCTAATTATGTCGCTAAGAAACCCCAGCGGTGGTGAACATGAAGATCGAAGAAAATTGAGGAATAAAATCAATTGATTATGTGTAATACCGTTACAAATTATGCCTTGAAAATGGTAAAATATTTTTAAGCCATAAATCTGGATTTGTCTACAAATCTTGAAATAAACGAAGAAAAATTATTAAATTAAACAATCAATCAAAGTAAGCAGCTTATTATTATGGTAAATCATTAATACGATAAAGTTTAATAAAGTAGCTGATAATGTATCTGTTAAATATTCAAAGAATTTAAATTCTGAGGAATTTAAAAAATCAGACAATGACGTTAATTCCTGACCTTAAAACAACAACAGGTTTAGATCTTTTAAAAACCATTCATTTAGGTCCAAACCTAGAAGTTTCGTTGAGAATATTAACACTATTTGTGTAACTGTAGCTTCTTGTGAAGGAGGCTTTAGTAAATTGAAAATTTTCAATACTTATTTAAATATCGTCACTTCCGCAAGAAAAGTGATCAAACATGGCTATTTTATCAATTGAAAAGGAACCCAACCCCAACCCAACCCAACCCAGGCAAACCCAATCCAACCCAGCCAACAAAAAACATTAATTTTAAAAAAGTCATTGATGAATTAGCTTCAATAAAAACGAGGAGAAGAAAATTGTAAATTAAAATTTTATATTGTAATTTTTCTAATATTTTAATAATTTTAAATATTATTATTATTATTATCAAATATTTTAATAATAATCCTTGTAGTGTACTAAGGTGTACTATTACTACGTTTTGTGACTTTTTTATTTATGATTAACAAATAATCGTGACTCTGTCTTATTATTATAAAATATTTTCAAGAGAATGACAAATCTTTAATTAATTTAAATATATATTGAGTGGCTAAAAAACACCAATGTGTTTAATGAACAAAGTAATCAAATATATACCCATTCAAAATATTTAATCTTGTTGTTGACCAGTGGTGGAATTATAAGTTAGTAAGAAAGACAGCTCGTAAAATTGTGAAAACTTTAATGGTAAATAGCCTTCATTGTATGCACATGTAAAGTCCATATTGAATTTATTGTTAATTTATCAATATGAACACAGATGTAGAAAAAGTGAAAGGATATTTCTAAAAGTATAAAATCAAGTAGTAAAAATTACAAAATAATATTTTTCATTTGCCAAACACTCCTTTTTAACATTAATAAATTATAGACAGTGCCTAAAAAAGGATGTGATAAAATAAAATTAATTTTACAATTATATTTTGTACATTTGTAGTATTCGTATAGTTTAAAAAAACAAGTAACCATTTTCTAGACCGTATTAGACAAAAATAGGGCAAAGAATATTCTGGAGCAGGACATTAGGACTGGTAGTTTATTAAAGAAGTAATGTACTTTTTAAAATACGTACATCTGACAAGTATGTACAATTTTCGCTTGGTTAATAGTATAGGATTCAATGTTAATAGTATTAACTTAATATCCTTTGATAATAATGAATATTTCTTTTCTTGTTATTTAACAGGATATTAATCTTGTTACGCCGCTGACTTTCTCAATTGTGGCAGTTAGGGTATTTTATTTTAATCATTACCATACTGCGAGTTTGGTTGCCTAATCAGTGGCAGTCACATAAGACTTGAACATTTCTGTAAGTCCTGTAAATACCGTTAATATAAATGTGACATTTATGGTTTCTCCATAAAA
Organism: Coptodactyla brooksi; assembly: GCA_033557675.1. Classification (NCBI taxonomy): domain Eukaryota; kingdom Metazoa; phylum Arthropoda; class Insecta; order Coleoptera; family Scarabaeidae; genus Coptodactyla; species Coptodactyla brooksi. The sequence goes on from JAWQRM010000157.1 coordinate 5,223, forward strand.
GTATGAATTAAGAACTACAGGCCTTTCAGAAATGTCCAAGTCCCTTGTGATCGCAACTGATTAGGCAACCAAACTTGCAGTATGGTAATGATTAAAATACAACACCCTAACTGTCGCAATTGAGAAAATCAGTGACGTAACAAAATTAATTTACTGTTAAATAACATGAAAAGAAATGTTCATTATTATCAAAGGGTTATTTAACGTTGAATGCTATACTAAACAAATGATACAGTTCAACACTTTGAAACGTTCGAATAACTAAAAAATACTCAGTTCACAAACGCATTTAAAATGTCAAGATCTGGTTACTGTGTAGTGACACACAAAATCATTACAATACTACCAAACTACGATAAACAAATTCTTAGAAACAAAAATGAAAAAGTAATAAATGAGAGCCTTCTATGAATGTGAATTAAAATGCCATTAAAAGTAATCGACAGTTAACACAAACAACAATAAAAACTGACAGTTAAATTTGTTATTTTGCTATGGAATTTACCAACAAAATATAAATGTTTAAATTAAATTTTTTATTAAGGAAAAATAATAAGCCTTCAATACGTCACTGGTTCAAATCCCGGCTCAGAAGTTATTTTTCCTTGTTTGATAAAAATGTGAATTACATCTGTGCACTGACGCTTCGATCAAGCATTGCCTTGTCACCCACTCCTAAAGTTGTTTTTTGATTTAAAGTGCGAATTTCCCAATCATAATTCATTGGAAAATTGATTAATAGAATTATCAAATTCACATTAAACTTGATAGTATATATTTATTTACTCAATATGTCTTGAAGTTTACGTTTGCATATTATATTTCAACAAATGTATATATTACAATTAGAAACCTTATAGTAGCTTCTTAGTTATAGATTTTTTCAAAATCCACTTCGAAACTACATTTGGTGATGTGGTGATTTAAAGAAAAATGGAAAAGGCAGAGAGGGAATTTCAAATTGAATGAAACCTGGTGTTCCGTATCACATGTAGATTTATTTCCAATCACAAAATAGATAACAAGAGATACCTAAGTTTGATTTAATAAAAATATAAAACGAGGAAGAGTAAAATAACATAAAATTATATTTATGTTACATACATATCCTTACGTAACGAAGTAACAATCTTTAAAGAGTATATTCATAACTTTTAACAGGGAACCACTACGCAGGTTGATTTTTTAATGCACAAACAGCTCGGGGAAATTCTGCTCGTAAACCGGCACGTTGCTTTTCCTATCCGTCGGACTCCTGTGTCCTTCGTTCACCGACAACGATTTGAAGATTTCGTTCAGCTTATTTTGAAGTGCATCATGCTACATGAATTTATTTCATTAATTAAACTCCAACAAAGAAAGAAAGGAAACTCACCTTTGGTTGTGTTTTTCGAACCAATTCCGAAAAGGGAGCTGTTCTAAACGTATGGCTTATTTGTTCTCGTCTTTCTGCTTCCATTTCCTTCTTCAGTTCCACTTGTTCCGTCAAAACTTTCTTCATGCTTTCGAAAGTTAACGCCTCCTCAGGTAGTTTCTGTGAATGCGCGAAAAGTTAATAAAATCTAAATCAACCAATAGTATCCGAGGGGTTCATAAGGAAGGGAACAATCTTACACAAACGACACATTTAGTTTTGGTGGTATCTTCATTGGGTTCAGGTTTAAAGGGAGAGGAACACAGGTCAGAGGTATTAGCAATGTAGCAAATGCACTCATAACACGTTTTCTTCCGTACTTCAAACAGCTTGTTACGGACAATGTCGATGCGATTCAGAATTTCCTGTTTCATCTGTCACAAATAAACAGAAGAGGATAAATGACATGCAACACAGCCGTGTTGTGCTTACAAAAAAGGGACCATACCTTTTGCACTCCAGGCGAACTATTGGCACTGTCAATATCCATATTTCCCAGTTCCGCGACACTGTTCCTCGCGCTTAATTCCACCCAGCTGTGCCTGTGGCCGACAGAGGAAGTTCCGGGGGCTCCCGCCCCATACGGTGATGTCTGTGCCAAGCGAGTTGGATCCAGTCCGCCGCCTTTGAGATACTCGCAGATGGCCATCTGGTCGATCAACAAATGCGGAAGTTTGTTAGCAAGTTCACAATTGGCAGCGTAGTGCTCCATCAGTTCGGGCAGCAGGTGTGGGGCTTCGTGCTTGCGTGCCGCAATCAGTTTTGTCGTGTAGTCGCTCAGTTCTTTAATGGCCAGCTCCTCGGCAACCAACGCCAACAGGCTCATCACGATCGAGTGGAGATTATGTTTCTGGTCGTTTGACAGCACTGTGCTGTTCAGCGCAAGACTCTGAATACTGTCAAACAGTAAATGTATTTTATGCACTGGATTTTGTGCCTCCCTCTCCTACCCTAATGATTTAACCCAAAACATAGCCAAGAACCAAAGCACCAACCCATTCCTCTTTATTATAATCACGTAAAATCGATGGACCAGTTTTAGACAACAGAAGACAATTGAAAATATACTCCTGTTTGTAAAAATTGCAACGCCATGTAGGATGCATCAGAATTAAATGGAATTAATACCACAACCGATCTATATTGATACAAATAAATGATTAAATTTACCAAGCAAAAGTATAACCCTGAATTTCTAATCATTTGAAGAGCACACCCTAATTTGTACTTGCTGTATATTTTAGCCTAATCACTTGACTCCTTCATGGTGTTGCAATTTTTATAAACAGGAGTATAAATGTAGATAATGGTTAACTAAAATGGTATTATAACCTTTTCTATCTTTGTAGTATTATATTGACACGACACTGATTTTTAAAACCAATAAAAACATGAATGAAGCTATTTTATAAAAGTCTGCATTGAAAGACTTAAAAAGACTCAAATAATCACTTAAAAATAATTTAGACAATGCAATTTAGAAATTATTACAAAACAATCTCAATATGGAACCAAAGCAATTGCAAAAGGGACAGAAGATTGAAGATTAATTAAATAAACTACCAAAACTAGGGCTAATCCGAAATATTTTTGATTAATTTTAGACAATTGCAAAGAAGCAAAGTAGTGAAATCTAGAAAATTATTTTTAAAAATGACTGAAAAACTAGACAAAGTGTTTATCTTGGTGTAGTTGATCTCTTCTTGAAGACATTTAAAACATTTTACGTAATTCTGACAATATTTAAATTTAGACCACCTTAAAGAATCTAAAAAATATACGTATTTCATGAATACGGTAAAGAATTTAAATAACCTTAAAACCCAGTTCCTTTTTGAAGCAATAACTGTATTTTTGAAGACCTGAGATGATTCTGGGAAATTTTAGACAGTTCACAACATTTTCAGAATTGTTTTTAGCATTTCAGGTGATTGCAAAAAAGTCAAAGAAACTTTTAAAACATTCTGAACTTTAATATTACTATTAAACATTTTCTGAACACGACAAATAATTCAAATAGTAGTAGAATTAGGGAACCGTTTTAAAGCAGTAGATCTAATTTTGAAGAGTTTTTTAACAATTTCAAATGCATTTAAAGTAATTTGAATAAATGTAAAAAATCAAAATATACTTTTAAAGCATTTTAACTAATTGGATACAAGCAAATTATTATTGCAAACTAGAATATTGTCCTTACAGACGATTCACAATATTTCAGACAATCGAAGAAACATCATATTTAAATTTAGACAACTTAAAAACAAATTAAAAACCTTTGGTCAATATGGTAAATAATATAAAAATTACTAAAAACTAAAAGATGTACATTGTACATGGCTTTCTCTTACCTTGCCCCTGGTTTAAATATAAAAAAAATGTAAAAAAAATGTATAATAATAATTAAAAATGTATAATAATTAAAGTGGCTCTCAAATCTTATAAGGACTTCAAAAATATCATAATATACAGGGTGTTTCATTTAAAAATCTGAAATTGAATAGTTTTGAGAATAAATCGAACACCCTGTATATTCGAAAACTGTTTCGAATTGTGAAGAGTTCGATGTCATGCAACCTTTATTTGAAACATTTTTTTCTAAAGAGAACAATACCCAAGATTAAGAACAAGATACCCTCTTGCCCCATAGGACTGTATTTTTATTAATTATGCTTATAATTCGAGAACTGTTGGTTTCAAGCATGTACTATCCTTATAGTTTTTACTCACAATTTTATGTAGATTACAAAAATATATTTTGTTATAAAAAGTTGTAAAAAAATATAAAAAATGTCGGTTAAATTTTCGGGTACATATGGTTGAGACCACATGTACAATTTTTTCGAAATCCTTATTATGTCCAGATTATATAATAATTAGCTTGTATGTAAAGTATTGTTTTAATCAGTCTAACGTGGCAGTCTAAAAACAATTTACAGGCGGACGGACGGACTAACCACCAAAAATAGCATAGATAGGCTACAATCTATCTCGACATCGATTTTTTTTGCGAATGCAATACTTTCTCTTAAGAGAAAGTAAAAACATATATCTTTCATGAATATGGTAAATAATTTAAATAACATTAAAACCCAGTTCCTTTTTGAAGCAATAATTGTATTGTTTAAGAGTTGGGATGATTCTGAGAAATCTTAGACAGTTCACAACACTTTCAGGATTGTTTTTAGCATTTTAGGTGATTGCAAAAAAATCAAAGAGACTTTTAAAGCATTCTGGGCAATTATAAACAAACCAATGCAATATTACAACTTTAATATTACTATTAAAACATTTTATGAATACGACGAATAACTCGAATAGTATTAGAATTATTGAACTGTTTTAAAACTGTAGATCTAGTTTTGAAGAGAGTTTGTGCATTTTATGAGATTTTTAAATGATTTGTAACAATTTCAGATGCATTTGAAATAATTTGAATAGATGTAAAAAATCAAAATATACATTTAAAGCATTTTAACCAATTGCATATAAAGCAAATTACTATTGCAAACTAGAAAATTTAAATTTAGACAATTTTAAACAAATTAAAAACCGTTGGTAAATATGGTAAACAAAACAAATAGTAGGAAAAGTCGGACAACTTGTTAAATCAACAGATAAGTATGAACAAATTTTAAGGGGCGTTGAAGAAACATAATTTGCAAAAATTTCAGATGCTGTTAAAGCATTTTACGTAACTTCAAAGAAACAATGATAGATTTTTGCAATTAATACTGCAAACTAAAAAACCGTCCTCACAAAAAATTCAAAACATTTCAGGCAATCTAAGACCATATTTAACTTTAGATAATTTTAAACAAATTAAAATATTCCATGAATATGGCGAAGGAATATAGTGAAGAAATGTTAGATAATTTGCAACAATTTCAGACAACGACAAAGTATTAGATAATTGCAAGGAATTAATAGACACTATTATTAAAAACATTTTAAGTAATTGCAAATCATCGAACTACAAAATTCTCCTCACAAATGGTTTAAAACATTTCAGACAATCTAAGTAAGGAGATATTTATCTAAATTATGAACTTACTTAGATATTATAGACAATTTTAAACAAATTAAAACGTACGATGAACCTGGCAAATAATCCAAATAGCAATAGAACCCAGGAAACCTTTTTATATTAATAAAAATATGTTATATTAATAAAACCCAGATAATTTTGAAGAAATTTTAAAGGATTCTAAACGTTAGACAATTTGCAAAAATTTCAGATAGTTTTGAACTATTTTAAGTAACTGCAAAGAATCAAAAGACAATTTTAAAACATTTATTTAAAGCAATTGCAAACTAGAAAATTGTCTTTACAAATGATTCAAAACATTTGATACAATCTAAATAATTGCTAAACAATTGCAATTCGCATTTTAAATTTATAAATACCGTTGTAATTTAAATACTGTTTCTATACACTTCCTAAATAAATACACTTAACTAAAAAAAAGACTTACCCTAATATCAATTGCAGCATATCAATAGCCGTCTCAGTACTGGATAGTTCAACATATAACAGTGCTAACGTCGTGTATACAGCTTCTATGTTATCTACTGTGTTGGAATCCATCTGTAAGCTTGTATAAAGAGCATCGTATATAACGGGACCGTGCTTATTAATGAAAATTAGGTCAGGCCTGGATGTCTTCTCTATTGTTAGTTGCAGGCGACTGACATTTACGCTACAATCGAATAAATCAAAACATCTTGCTTCATACTACAATTTACTTATACATACGTAGGTTTCGTAAGCTTTTCCAAATTGTTATGCCTGTCTATAAGAGTGTGCAGTATCTTTTGAACGAGGAGTCGCATATCTGGATCCGGTGCTAAAGACATCCTCAGTAAAGGTTCGAGGAATGATACGGGGAACGTCGTATTCAAATGGATTGTTTGGTATTTCGTTCCCACCTTCAATAAACTCTTCAGGAGGATGCTTTGAAGCAGATTGTCAGCTGGGGAGCGATTTTCGACCAATGGAAACGGTATCTTGTTCATGATGAACATCATGATCTCGATCTTCTGATAATCTGGCAGGTGATTGGCAAACTCTCCTAGAGCATTTATTAAAGCCTCCTGATACATTTTCTCTTCGGCCTGGCTGATGGGGTTTTTGACGGAATCTTTCAGGTGACTGAGCAAAGAATTGATTATTTCCAGCACGCTAGGGCCGACACTTTCACCAGCCGCGATCGCTATGATTTTCGAGAGGACATCAACAATGCTTGTCCTAATTTTCGGGTTCGATTTTGAATTCTCATCCAAATGGGCCATTAAACTTTCGACGACGGTATACGAATACTGTGCCTGATTAATTCAAATGGTCTTCAGTTTTACTTAAGTTACAATAAAAATAAATGCTCACTTGTATTGAAAAGATGATGATACGGAATGTGTGGATTGCAAATTGGTTCGGCACCCACAGCTTATGTAAATCAAAGTGTCTGGAAATGGTAGAAACGGTCAAACGTAATGCCCAGACAATTACGCTGTTACGTACTTTAGCACTGGCCTCAATACTGCTCTGATGTGGCCGAAGGATGCCCGAGTTACCAGTTCGCGTAGACATGTTTCTGCGAGCATTGGCGGATCGTTAGAGTGATCTTCTGGGACATCGTCTGCAGAACCGGGCTCTTTCAAATAAAAACTAGACTCCTAAAATTTAAATATACAAATCATCTCAATTTTTTAACCTTCAGACAGAATAATTCAAATAGTATTAAAATCCAGAAAACTTTTCTGGGGTTTAAAGCAATAAATGGAATTTACAATCATCACGTCACATGATACAAAACATCACAGAGAATTAAAAAAAATATTTAAACAATTTATTTACGAATATGCCAAATAATGTAAATAGTATACGTAGTAATTTTGAAGAAGTTTTAGACCATTTTCAGGAAATTTTAGATAATTTGCAATAATTTCATACATTTTTAAAGCATTTTAGATAAATGCAAATAATCAAGACACTTTTAAACATTTTAGGCAATTGTAAACAATTTAAATAGTATTGCAAACTATAGAACTATCTTCACAAACGATGCAAAACATTTTAGACAAACCAACTAAGACAATATTTAAATTTAAAATATTTTTTATATAAAATAATATTTAAACTAGTTAAAATATTGTATGAATACCTTAAACAATTCAAATAGTACCAAAACCCAGGATACTTTTCTAAAACAATAAAGGCAATTTCTAAAGTGTCAAAAGACTCTTCTTTAGATGCTTTTAAAGAATTTTAGATAAATTATTCAAAGAATCAAAAGACGCTTTTAAGCATTTTAAGCAATTACAAACAATCCAATTAATGAAAATAATTAATTGTCTTAGACAATTAATAAAAAGACAATTTTCAAGCATTTTTAGCAACTACAAGCTAAATAGTATTGCCACCTAGAAAATTCTCCTTATGAATGGTACAAAGCCTTTTAGACAAATCTAAGGGAGACAATATTTAACTTTAGACAGTTTTAAACATATTAAAAATTGTATGAACACCACAAATAATTCAAATAGTATTAAAACCCAGGAAAGTTATAGCAAGGAATTAGTTTTAAAGCAATAGATACAAATTTGAAAAGATTTAGATGCTTTAGAAAGATTTAGAAATAATTCACAACAGCTACATAATATGCTTTTAAAGCATTTTAGGTAATTGTCAAAATTGAAAAGACATTTTTGAAGCATTTAGGGTAATTACAAATGATGAAAGTAGTATTGCTACATAGAAAACATTTGAAACGATCCAAGTTAAATTAGAAATACGTTTAAACAAATCAAAACATTTTATGAATATGTCGAATGATTCAAATAATATTAAAATCAAATAATATTTAAAACACTTTAGTTTTAGAAAACATTCCTTAGAAATGATTAAAATAATATCATTTATTCTTTAACAATTTGGGACAGTTTAGACAATTTATATTAAATTTAGAAATATTTTAATAAATCTGAGGATATTATGAATAGATATTAAGCAATTTAAAATTACAGGGAATTCTGATAAACTATTCAGATAATTTCTAACAAGCTGCAACTAATTTTAGAGGATTTAAAGGTGTTTAAACACTTTCGAAGGATTTTTGATAGTTTCGTAGGAGCGAAGTAGTATAAATAAGCCCAGAAAACTCCATTTAGACTTTCAACAGTTCAAAATGCTTTTAGACAATTTAGAAAGCCTTTAGAGAGATAATTTCAAACACTTGTACAGCATTTTAGATAGTAGCAAATGCTTTTATAGCAACCAACAGATCTAAGTGATATGAGATTTGAAACAAATATTTTGAAAGCAATGTGAACAACAGATTTTTTAAAAACATGTCATTATTTTTTCAAATCATTTTGTTTTGTAGTTGTTATAATCAGTAGACAATAGAAATACAGTAATACTCATAACACTTGAAATATGTTTGTTTTAATAGAATTGTTTTTAAGTTAGCAATCTATCATATTTTTAGCATTTTTGAAACATTTTTGAATTAAAATATATATAATAACAGTAAGAACAGATTTCTTCAAAATTCTTCTCAACTATTTTCTTATTTTTGATTATATTAAAATAGATTTTGGAATCTATCTACTTTAAAAAGGCTTCCTCAGAGGAAATCAAGGAAAATAGATTTTCCAATAAACCACAATTTTTAAAGGATTCTTTCCCTATGGTGTTCATCTTTGGTCTCTTCTTACAGTGACAAATTTTTAAACGGTATCGTCCTACCTTCAAAAATAACCTTACAGAAGCAAACTGTTAAAAATTACTTGTTTGGTTTTGTTGTTGTTGCAATCAGGAATTACTGAAAATATAGAAAAATTTAGATTTAAATGTTTCTATTTTAATAAAGTTATTTTTAAGCAATGTATGGTATTTTTTTTATCACTTTTCTAATTGGTCTAATGATGTTATGTTGTTATAGTACAGTTATGTATTTAATTGGGATGTTTCTTTTAACAAACATATTAAAAAAGAAGCAATTATCCACAATTATTCACCTGCATATTGAATAGAAGACTGGGCACGATTTTATCCATGTGGACTGGTTTCCAAATGTTCTCCACCAAGTCATCCGAGACAGTTTTCCTAACGACAGCTTGTAAACCTTGAATTCCTGCCACCCTAATCCTGTTTCTGTTTTCCCCCTGCGCCCCACTATGACACATCGAGGAGAACTTGCTTACGAAAAAATCATACCTCCTATGATATGAAGGTGTGTCCTCTTCGATGTTAGCAAACTTCACAAACTTGGAAAAAACAAAATGAGTTACATAAAAAAAGGCTGCACGTATTTACTTTTACGTGGACTTACAGATTGCGTTGCTAATATCTGTAGTTCAGGCTCTGTTGATTCGAGAAGCTTCTGTACCATTTTTAAATAACTTTCCACAAACAGGTTAAGTTGTTGGGAGTGACAGGCAAGGAGCAGTTGGTCCATTGCCTCCATCGCAATAATAACAAATCTGAAATTTGATTGTTGTTAGAGGCTTTGCACCAATAAAGCAATGCTTTGTGCAATTATTTATTCGTATTTATATATGTAATAGTGGCCTAATGAATGAAACATTTCAAATATTTACGGACAATCTTGTAAATAACTACAATCTTATCGATTGTTATCTTCAGAGACATAATCTATGTAATGATATATCTAAGCCTCCATCTAAGAAGGAAAATTTTCAAATATTTAGGAACTCTACAATTTAAAACTGACAGATTTCTGGTTGCCATTAAACTAATATTGTTGGAAAGTTGCAAGAATTGTGGATTTTCTATTTATGCCTTAATAATAAGAGAAAGTAAAGAAAATTAGGATACAAAAGTCACTTTTGAAACAGAAAAATCCTGTTAATTACGATTCGAGAGTTTACACAGTGTATACTTGAGTTTTGGTATGAATGAGCTGTCATTGGGGTTAATTTTAGATTCCTTGAGGGCACTTGTTACCTCGAGAATCCGTCAATTACTGGGATGAGACACGATTTATTACCCAAGGTTGTGATCAATCACAAAATAACAGCACTATCTAGGGCGTAGCAGTATTTTACAACTTGTTATCTAAAATTCACTGTTTGCTGTCACAATGTCACCGACACTGACAAAATATCATGGTCAACTCAGTTGTCAATTATTGTTGTTAATTTTATTAAGCTGAGATAGATGTATTGTCAACACATTTGATGTTTAAAAATGTAGTTCATTTCTTAACTAATGTGGGAATTTTTTTCCTCCAAACATACGTAGATGGCTCTCATCTATTCCTCTTTCCTAATAACTAGAGCATTTTGTTGAAATCAAAAATATAATTTATATTAACTTTCCAAGTATGGGCAACGTGGTTAATTTTTTTTGTATCATTTTGAGGGTGATGCTATTATCGCATTACACCTAATTTCAAGGATATTTAAGCGTCAGCAAATGTTATTTCTCCGTTAAATCTATTTTATTTCATTCTTGAAATATTGGGAGTCATTTTCTATGTATTCTCATATTTTATTTCTTTTTTCTTCTACAAATCGGGAGTAATAACAAAAGTAGACAGAAATGCAGGTATTTCTAAGTATTTGTTGATATTCTAATTCATATTCTGGTAACTGAAACCAATAAATTTGCAAGCCAAGAGACGTTGCCAATATTGGGCAAATTCCCAACCCATCATGCTGCATAGTAAGATCAAAAAAAGGTGACGAAATAATAAAATTTCAATTGATACGTGCCTAGAACAATATTATCGGTTCTGATAGGGCTGATCAAGGATTTTCGTTCCCGCTGATAAACAACAAAAAAAATTATTGTAAGAAAGTGTTTCGGCATTTCATTGTTCAGTCTCTATTCGATGCATGTTATTTTCTAAAAAGTTAACGAACAACTAATTTAACCAAAATATGATGAAGTTTCTATTGGTAGGTTATAATTTTAAATAGTCTAGGTTTGGAGTGGCGACCATATTGGTACTACACTTAGCCACGCCCAGTGCTGTTGTTTTCAAGCTTTCATTAAGGTTTTACTAGTTCGTATTCTTTAAAGAACCTGTACTTCTACTGTGTAACCCTTAACAATCTTGTATTTATAAATATATGATCTACTTCACACAGTAAACAGTGTCATTTAATCAGAAAGTTTTATAGAAATGGATACCATTATATTAAATATAGCCAATACCAGTGTTATTTTTTAATTTTCACATGAAAAACATTGCTTTTCCAAAACTGCTTATGGAATGTTCCTTTCCTAATGGATTTCTAAACATTTATTTCGAAGTTGTTCAAAATCGAAATGTACAAGAATTGTAATCCAAAAAATGCATGCTTTTATGTAATCATAAAAGTATGCATTTTTCGGATTGCAATTCTTATACAATCCTTTACCAATCCAAATATTAATAATACAATACAATCATTTTGAAATTCATCACCAAATTTCGATTTATAAATTATATGAAATGAACGATACTGTAGTAAAAAGCTTAAAAAATCTTTTAACTTCTATATTAAGTTAGAGAATTGAGTTAAGCAAACGAGTTTCAATTAAAAATATTTTATTTTTAATTGAAATATTTCAGATGTAGCTTAATGGCTTTTAATTAAAAATACAAACAAACATTTTCAGTTTTTCTGCAATATTTTCAAAACGAAAAGAGAAGCCCTTCTTTTGTGACCAAGACTCTTTTCAGCACATTACTGCGGTATGAAATTATGCAACTTTATTCTGATTTGAACGTCTTTCTATATTTTGGTACATTTCACTTCTGATTTCCCGAAAGTTTCAGCAAAAATTCATAAGATATTAAAAAGAAGTTACGAACTTTGAACAACTAAACAAGGTCTTAGATGATAAAATAACAGAAAATATGGAAACTAAGTATACAAAATGTACTAAAACAATTAAAGACTGGTACCGAATAAAATAAAAATAAAATTGTGGGATGTTACATGTTATGGGATGTTACATTAACATGGAATCAAATAAATTTGAAAGAACTAGACGATTGCTGATAATGTTTAAGATGTTTGTAGGTAAATTATTTATTTGTGATCTTGGTATATATAAATATTGGCAGAATTTTGAATATTTTCATATTGTAGGTTTTTGAAACATTTGAAATATTTTCAATTTTTCTGAAATACCTTCAAAACGAAAAGAGTTGGATCAAATTTCTTTTCAGTACATTACTCGGCATGAAATAGCACAACTTCATTCTAATTTGAATATCCTCGTACCTTTTAAGTTAATTTTCATCTCCGATTCCCAGGAATTTCCATCAAAAATACATCAGATATTAAAACATATTGAATGCTAGAAAGTCATGAACTTTGAACAAATAATCAAGGTATTTGATGAGAAAATAATGAAAACTAAGGTTACAAAATTTATTACAAAAATTAAAGAAGACTCGTACCAAATAAAACAAATAAAATTATCGATGAGGTGTTACATTAACATGCAATCAAATAAATTTCAAAGAACTAGAGGATTGTTGATAATATTTAAGATGTTCATAGGTGAATTATTTATTTCTCATCTTGGTATGTATAAATATACTAAGTTAAGTTTCATCAAAACTGCATAAGATATTAAAACAAATTGAATTATAAAAAAAGTTACGAACTTTGAACATCTGAAAATCTGCAATGTTTGAATTAAAAATATTCTATTTTTAATTGAAACATTGCAGATGTAGCTTAACGGCTTTTAATTAAAAACACAAACAAAAATTTTCAACTTTCCTGCAATATTTTCAAAACGAAAAGAGATGGACCAAGATTCTTTTCAGCACATTACTCCGGCATGAAATTATGCAGCTTTATTCTAATTTGAACATGCCCTCTTTTGTCACTTTTTATCTCTGACTTCCAGAAAGTTTCAGTATTTTTATTAAGTTTCAGCAAAAATTCTTAAGAAGTTAAAATAAATTGAATACTAAACAGAAGTTACGAACTTTGAACAACTAATCAAGGTTTTAGATGATAAAATAACAGAAAATACGGAAACTATGGATACAAAATGTACTAGAACAATTAAAGAAGACTGGTACCTAATAAAATAAAAATAAAATTGTCTGTGGGATGTTACACTAACATGGAATCAAATAAATTTCAAAGAACTACACGATTGCTGGTAATTTTTAAGATGTTTATAGGTAAATTATTTATTTGTCATCTTGGTATACATAAATATTGGCAGAAATTTGAATATTTTCATACTGTAGGTTCTTGAAACATTTGACTGATTTCAATTAAGAATAGAAAATCTAGTTTCGTCGGCTTTAATTAAAAAATATATAAAAACAAATATTTTCGGTTTTTCTGAAATACTTTCAAAATGAAAAGGGTTGGATAAAATTTCTTTTCAACACATTACTTGAAATGAAATTGTGCAACTTTATTCTAATTTGAATGTCTTCATATTTTTTAAGTTAGTTTTCATCTCTAATTTCCAGAAAGGTTCATCTATTAAATAAAATTGAATACTCAAAATAGTTATGAACTTTAAACAACTAATTAAGGTTTTATATGACAAAATAACAGAAAATACAGAAACTAAGTTTGCAAAATGTATAATAAAGAAGACTGGTACCAAATTCTCATATTCCAAGTTTTCGAAACCATCTGACTGATAATAATAGATAAAACAGTAACATTAGATTTCATCAGAACAATACATGGAAGATTAACATTTTACATAACAGGAGGTAAGTATTTTTTCTGCATTTTTTATACAATACAATCAAAATCACTTACCCATATCGCTTCCGATTAATATCTCTCGCTGCTTTTTGGTACAGATAGTCTCCGATCCTGTCCAACTTTTCCGGCGAACTCAAAGAGTAAAACGTCAACTTTTCCAAATTGCCCTTAATCAGCCCCTCCTGCGGGGAAGCTGGAAATATATTATCGACTAATCTTTTGTACCTAGGCCTTAGGGCACTACAACAACCGCAACAACCTAGAAAGAGCATACAAAAACGCGTTACGAGAATGGATACCGTGCCAAAAATTATGCGTTCGCAAGGCGAACATAGGAATAATTACCGAACATCGTTAATTAAAGCTTAGTTTTTACTAACAATTAAACTATAACGTTTAACAATCATTACATGACAGATTCATGTTGTTGAATGCCACTTGGACTACACATGCGCCCTCTGCAAGGTCAATGCGTAAACGCGAGCTGTCAATTTTGAATAGTTTTGCGCGGCATGAAATTAAATTAGATAAAAACAATTGATTTTACTTACAGCCTGGGTCTGTACATTTTTGTACCATAGTTTCAACGAGATCTGACACGTTTGCAGAATTAAAACAACATTTAACAATTCTAGACATCCTTTTGAGTTTAACACTAAACTATATTACTTATCTGCTTATTGCGGAGTTAATTGAAATTCTTTAAAATAACTAGTTAGCTATGGAAGACAATTCGTGGGCCCAACATTTTCACGTCGGCCGTTTTTAGCGACTAACCCCAATTCAGCTTTTGTTGTCTCTTTTGTAGGTGCTCGCGCATGCGAAGCGTAAGTTTGGGGTTCGGGGGGTGCATTACCCCCTCCCTCATGACCTAATTTAATCGCACCGCAAGAATGATAGATTTTAATGTCGAGAAGTTGGCAACAATAGTCAACATATCGTATAGATTTTCTCAAATGTACTTACCTTGTCCTCTGACCTTCACTCTTTTCTCTTTGTGCATATCGCAACGAACTCAATACGTCCCCTTAGAAGCGTTCGCTCGGCCATGAAGCCCTTCTTTTGTGGTCTACATGTTGAATAGGTTTTAATGAAATGTCAAAGTTCGAGGGTGAATTTTTCGAAACAAAATGGCGGCCGTACGTCAAAACTTTTTCTTAACTGTAGGGCTGTCGTCAAAAGTGACGTTTCTATCGAACAATTTTAAGCATTAAAAATAAAATTCACTAACTATTATAAGGAATTTACGCAACTTCACAGTGAAAACCGAGATTTTTGTTGATACCACTGTAACAATCCTACAATCCAGTCATTCTGTATTTATCTCTTAACAATAGTTTTGACTATTGATGAACACAGTCCTTTTGTTGATACCACAACAGATTTTTGTTGATACCACTGTAACAATCCTACAATCCAGTCATTCCGTATTTATCTCTTAACAATAGTTTTGACTATTGATGAAAGTTGATACCACTACAGATGAAAGTTGATACCACTACAGATTTTTGTTGATACCACTGTAACAATCCTACAATCCAGTCATTCTGTATTTATCTCTTAACAATAGTTTTGACTATTGCTGAATTATAGTCCAACGAAGTTAATTACAAAACGTAATTTTAGATCTACCGTTTTTATTCTACACCAAAATGATTTTGAATTGAAGGCAAGTTTTCGACACCAGCCCGGCTAGCTCAGTCGGTAGAGCATGAGACTCTTAATCTCAGGGTCGTGGGTTCGAGCCCCACGTTGGGCGTTTTTTTTTTCTTTAATAAAGTATTAATACTTATTTTATGCGTTTAATATACATAAATTTTGTACACTTTACAATTCTAATGAATTAGAGGTACGTAATTTTAAATAAAAATGGATTATTGACAACATAATTGTTAATATTATACGATTATTGTATATTATTAATATTATTATACGAGGTACCAACAAATTCGTACTATTTGTTGGTATACGGACTAACTCTGTATATACATCAAAAACGCAAAATACCACTGACTGGCACCGATAGATGGCAGTAGGCACATGTCGCACGACACTGTGTTGCAAGCTACAGCGTGTTACATTGTTGAATTGGTTTGATACAAAAAAAGAACGTGTGTGTGTGAAATTTTGTTTTAGCTTACAAAAGTCAGCAACTGGAACATTTAAGTCTCAACTGTTAAATTGACGTTTCAAATGCCAAACTGATATTTAAATTGTCAAATTGACGTTTCAACTGTCAAACTTTCGTTTCAACTGTCAAATTGAAGTTTCAAATGTCAAATTGACATTTTAACTGTCAAATTGACATTTCAACTGCCAAGTTGACGTTTCAGCTGTCAAATTGACGTTTCAACTGTTAAACTGACGTTTCAACTGTCAAATTGACGTGTCAACTGTCAAATTGACGATTCAACTGTCAAACTGACGTTTCGACGATTCGATTGACGTTTGAAATGTCAAATTGGCGTTTCAACTGTCAAATTGACATTCCAACTCTTAAATTGACGTTTCTACTGTGAAACTGTTATTTCAACTGTGAAATTGACGTTTCAAATGTCAAACTGACGTTTCCGCTGTCAAATTGACGTTTCAACTGTTGAACTGACGTTTCAATTGTTAAATAGTCGTTTCATATGTCAAACTGACGTTTCAATTGTCAAATTGACGTTTCAACTGTCAAATTGATGATTCAACTGTCAAACTGACGTTTCAATGATTCGATTGACGTTTCAAATGTCAAGTTGGCGTTTCAACTGTCAAATTGACATTCCAACTCTTAAATTGACGGTTCGGCTGTTAAATTGACGTTTCTACTGTGAAACTTTTGTTTCAGCTGTCAAATTGACATTTAAACTAAATGTAAAGTATCAGCTGTAAAATAGTTTGAAACATTTTACAGTTGAAACTGTTAAATGTTTCAGTTGCAGTCTTTTGTAAGTTAAAACAAAATTTCACTTACACACATGCTGTTCTATTTTTCTATCCGTAGTAAAAATCGCAGCGCGACACAATTGCACCTTAATACAAACGTGAATAACAAACCAACTAAACAATGTAACACGCTGTAACTTGCAGCACAGTATCGTGAGACATGTGCCTACCGCCATCTATCGGTGCCAGTCTGTAGTATTTTGCGTTTTCGATGTACAGAGTTAGTCCGGAAACTATCGTACCTCGTAGCATAATACTAAAGGATTATTTAGTAGTTGGGTTGGGAAATATTAGGTTGATGCAAAAGTAATTTCGTTTTTTCTTGCATGAAATAAAACACGATTTTTACACAATACATGATATATTTAATTAATTATATATTTTCCACTTTGTTCGATAACCTTTTGCCATCTCGTTGTCATCTTCATGACTTCATGCTGATGGAACATCTGGTCCTTTAACAGCAACAAACTGAACCAAGTGTCAATTCACAGCATCTCAATCATTGAAAGTTTTACCAATCAAGGAGTTTTGCGAACGTCGATATAAATGGCAGTCTGATTGTGCAAGATCAGCGCTAATAATTTTTAACATTGCAATAATTTTTGACGTGTCACTAAACATGTTATCCTGGTGAAACACTTGCAAATTCTGGAGGTTTGCCAATTCATTAATTGAATGAAACAGTCAATTGATTAATCGCTTCCAATTTACAAGCTTTTTTGAATTATTCGTCTCGATAACTTTGATGACTCCCACAATTTAAAATCTCGTTGTAACCGCATTTAATGAAATTACTAATTTTCTTTAGCTGTGAAAGATTTATAACCTGATTTGAAAATATCAAGCGGAAATGTTTATTAATTACAGTAATAGTTTAGTTGTAATTAAGAGCAACCGAAGAGGAAACAGAAAATGTTGTACTAAAGAAAAATAATTGTTTGTTGGTGTACTACATTTCCAAATCAAATATTAAATGAAGAATTTGATAATATACAGGGTCTTCAGAAACATCCAAATCCCACGTGACCGCAACCGATTAGACAACCAAACTTGCATGTATGGTAATGATTAAAATAAAACACTCTAACACAACCGAGAAAGTCAGTGGCATAACAAGATTGTTAATTATGAAAAGAAATTAGCTTTCATAATTAACAAAAGAATATTTGTTAATTATGAAATAATATATGTTAATTATGAAAACTCTCTGCATTTGCAGCGACAAAAAAGTACTCAGTTCAGGAATGCCTATGTTTGAAATGTCAAGATCTGGTTACTTTGTAGTGACACACAAAAATTTTACAATACTACCAAACTACGATAAGCAAATTCTTAGAATAGGAATCTGTATTTGATCATGTTGGACTTGGACGTTTCTGAAAGCCTGGTATAATTCCGAACTAAAAACTATAAGGTTAGTATAAAACTAAATTGTCAAAACTGATTGAAATCAGACGTAATTTTGACCAATTTTTGATAATTGATTTCATCTGTTTTATAGATCGAACTGTACTCACTTATAAAAATAGAATGAAAATTAATGAGAGCCATCTATAAATCTAGTTAAAACCGAAGTCGTTGTGAATACGAAGTTAATACGAATCACATTTCTTAAATCTACATACAGGGCAAGTCCCAAGATCGCAACTGATTATACAACCAAACTTGCAGTATGGTAATGATTAAAATAAAACACCCTAACAAAATTAATTTACTATTAAATTACAGTAAAAGAAATATTCATTATTATGTAAGGTCGTTAACATTTAATCCCATATTATTAAACGAGCGAAAATTGTACATTTGTTAATTGTGAAAGCTTTCTGCATTTGATTTGATTAATGAAACGTTCGAATAACGGAAAAATACTCAGTTCACGAATGCTTATGTTTGAAATGTCAAGATCTGGTTACTTTTTAGTGATACACAAAAATATTACAATACTACCAGACTACAATAAAAAAAAATTAAGTTGAATCAATTGATTTCAAGTTGAATTAAAAAATTTTATCATAAAGAATGATAAATTAGGATCCTACGGGAATAATAAATTAGGATTTGTTGATATAAATTAAGATTAAATCGATTATTATATAATCCAATATTATCGGTGTTGTGATTCTGAGGCATACTATACGTCACCAGGTCCTGTGGCGCAACGGATAACGCGTCTGACTACGGATCAGAAGATTCCAGGTTCGAATCCTGGCAGGATCGGCTTTTTTTTCTTCAAATAATTGTTTTTTATACAAGTGTAGATGTAATTGAACAGAAACTTCTAATATTGCTTATTATTGTGTTGTAGTAATTCCAGGTAAATGATCTTCAAAAATTCTGGATTAAAAATTATATTTCATATTGTGAAGTGTGATTTATTAAATATGAATTTTGTAAATAGTTAAAATTAAATAATAATTAACGAATATTAATAAAAAATATAACTGATGCTTCTTTTTATATAAAATCTTACACAACTATTAATTATTCTAATTTTTGTATGTAAGAACCAGCGTATAAATAACTAATTAAATTAAACTGTTATTAATGCCCACCAGAACCGATAAGAACTTCAAAACTAATTAGTTTCATTTGCAATGTAGCGCTTTCCGTTCAATTTTCCAAGGCCTGTTTTGCAATCTTAGACTGTCTGCCCATTCTAATAAGCTGAAAACTATCTTCGTTGTTCCCACAGATTATTTATATATCAGAGTTTAATTAACATTAACTACAATACTCGTTGGTTATTAAACCGCCGAATTTTTACAAGAGCTCTCCGGCTGATTAGGACTTTACGTTGCGAAATGTATCATATCAGGATCCCGACTGGATTAAGGAAAAGACCTGCACAAAAACAGTGGCGTAACATTTGGCGGGGATTTGTGATTAAGTAATTAAGAGAACCAAACAATTAATAAGAAATGAAATTAAATGAGGTAATCAAAGAAAAATGTCGAGAATTGGCAAATCGTGTTTCACCATGACAACATATTTAGTGTCTCGTGAAAAATTACACTAATCAACAAGTTTTAATTTTTTTCTGTATCTGATTTGTAAATGGGTGGATTTAACTAATTTTGGGGTGCTAAATTCAGTGGTAAAACTAGTTTTTTCCTAACACGTCACATTTTCTAGATACACAGCAGACTAAAAAACAATACTGGGGAACATTGACAGAGTTAAATACTAAAGTTGACGGTTTGGAACCTTTGGCTTTGTAGCGAAGTAAAAATAAAGTCACCACTACGCCAAAATTTGAAAATGCTCGACGCACGTTTCGCAAACTAAATTAGCATCATCAGGAGCAACGAAATACTGAAAGTATGAAAGAAAATCTCGAAATATTGGGCGAAAGAACTAAAACTGGAAATTTGTGTCCCTGGAGTTAGCAGGTTTCGTTGTTGCAGTCTTGACCCCAAGACTTCAGCTTGGTATTTCGAAAGTTTTAGATCGCGAATCAAATCGTTCAGTTCCTTTTGATCAAGGAGTTGAGGCGAAGTGTCAGGAGGCTGAGGGCAGTATTCTTTGAAATGGTCAGTATGCTCTGATTCACTTGATGTTGGATCTGTTACCATGGCTTGCAAGTTAGACACAGGAACAGGCAAACTTTCATCATGGGGCACAGTCAAATGCACTGGAGATACATTGGGATATTTTCTTTTATGTTTAGTTTTGCTGGAATGCCCTGCAATATTAACGAGGCAGAAGTAATAGTCTGAACTACGGTCTTTTGGCTCACACTGCATCATCTGTTATAACTTTTGGAGTGATCTTCCTACACACATAATACAAGTTATCCGGATGGTTTAACACGTTGGTTGCCGTGAAAAGCATAAAGTGGTGCACGGGGAATCTGCCACAATAGCTGCGAGCATCAACAGTTGATTCTCAACTTTTGTGAGTTTTAATAATAGCCTTGGGAAAGAATTTGTGCTTCTCAGTTCAACATAACCTTTATGCAGCCTAGAATACACGGCTGTATTCTAGGCTGCATAAAACCAGCAATTGAAAATGTTTTTGGCCTGCAGCTAAGTAAATCTACTGTCGATTCTCATGGCCTGTAATGTTAATAGTCAACTAAAAGGTAAGGAAACCCCAGATAAATTTATATACTAAATTTATATAATGTATAATAGAAAACTTCAAATGGGTTTAAGATATTTTTACAAGGGATGAAGTCAACGGTTATTTTCTACATGTATGCACTTCAAACAAGCAACTTAAACAATAGTTTTATGACTGAATGGTAGTTTCATCTATACAAATATCTTTAGGGACGATAGCTTTTCGGAAATTTTTAATTAACAAATTTGTCAGAGGAAATATTTTTTGCAACCTGTCTTCTGTCATTATATGGTTATTATGAAAATGCCATGTTTTGAGTAGCAATTGGAATCTATTTCGAGGCGTTATATCTTTGAGTTCGTTGTCATTCCAGCGTTCCATTTCGTCGTGATCTGTGCCATGTCCTTCGTGAATTCCAGCTTTAGTCAATCTTGTAGAAGTTTTACATTGGGCTGCATAAATGTTTGTCTCTGTAACTATCAATTTCAGCACTTCGCCGATTATAAATAACTTGAAGGATTCGTAGGGACCTGTATCAAAATATCCACCATGTATTTCTTCCTTTACGTCAGCATTTGTTTCGGTAAAAGGAAGTTGTTTCAAATGTAGTAAATCATCAACATCATTTTCTGGCATATTTATTCGTATAACATTGTTTATTGCGCCCAATACACTATCAGATATGTTTCTGGATGTGGCAGAAGTACTTGGCTCATTTACAAGTTTCTGTTGCTCTAGAAGTGGTTCACCATGAGAAGAGTTATTAGAACTGTCTGGAACAAATTTGTCGGCCGAATCTTGAAATGGCTCATTACTGTCTTCATCTGAAAGACACTCATTATAGACTTGTTATCTTAGGAACCAGCGTGATTCACAAGTTTATATACAATAACATACAGGGTGCCTCTTATGTATGGAATATAGCATATATCTCAGTATATATCGGCTTTATAAAAAAAATTTAAATAAAAGTTATTTAACATTTTATTTTCCATAATACGACAGCATTTAATTGTTTTTATTTCAGAAAACAAATGAGTAAGGAATAACACTTTATTTTTTTAATAGCAATGTACCCTACCCCCAGTAGGTTCATTTGATAGATTTTTTTTCTCTTTTCGATAATGTAAAATGTTAGTACCCTTATACCAGAAATTTTTTGAAAAAAATGTAAAAACTGTTTATAAGTTAATTTCACCAATAACATGAATCTAGATATCCGAGATCTCTTGAGATATCTTAACAATTGAATGCAGGCTATCGATGTGAGAGAATCTTATTTATGTAAATAAGTTGATACATCGAAAAATAAAAATGGTGCATTTAACAGAAACTGAACGCATAAAAACTTTAATTATGGTCGGTTATGGGGATCGCAAACGAACACAAATAGAAGTAGGTGAAATTTTTAATGAGCTTTTAATGAGCATCTTTGTATGTAGATGATTAATCTGTTTTTATAAGGTAATAAATCAAGATACTTGACGATCTCGGGTATCTAGATTCATGTTATTGATGAAATTAGCTTATAAACAGTATTTGCACTTTTTTTCAAAAATTTTCTGGTAAAGGGTGGGCAAATTTGAGGTTAGGAAGTAAATTGGCTTAAAAACACACTTTTTTTTGACAAATTCAGTTTTATTGATACCAATATAAAGTAGAAATATGGGAATTAATAATGGAATATGATGTCGGGCAAATGTCGGCAGACGTCCACTCTTTTCACAAAA
>JAWQRM010000158.1:0-28063 GCA_033557675.1 Coptodactyla brooksi
GCATTGACAAGATAAGCGATGCTTTGTTGCAAAATGTGGTTCAAAATTTTGTGAAAAGAGCGGACGTCTGCCGACGTGCTAGAGGTGGACATTTGCCCGACATCATATTCCATTATTAATTCTCATATTTCTACTTTACATTGGTATCAATAAAACTGAATTTGTCAAAAAAAGTGTGTTTTTAAGCCAATTTCCTTCCTGACCTCAAATTTGCCCACCCTTTACCTGTAGAGTACAAGCATATCCTTATACTCATAGAAAAGTAAACGGGTACACATAACCTTGACCTTTTACTTTAAGTAAAGAGCATACCCTCCAAGAATAGTAATAATAATAATATATTATATATATTATATTATATATATATATAATATATATATATAATTCGATTCGCACTCCGTACCATGAGCGGCAAAACGTCCCAAGTTTGTACGTCAGGGTGTAGTCTGAAAAGTGGCTATGCATCTAGCAGCAATTCTAGGAACGTTGTATTGTTAATTATTTTTTTAAGTAGGTTGGAGTGACTGTAGTTTACAGGTGCTCAGCAAGATGTCATAATCCTCTTTCTGGATAGATGTCAGTCTCCCTAAAGTGCAGATACTTCAAGAATTTGCGCTGGATTCTCTCTATGTCGTTCTGGTGGCAGCCGTAGTATAGTTACCAGGTAGTAAAAGCATACTCCAGCCTACTTCTAACATATGTAAAGTAGAGGACCTTAAGAACAAACGGATTGCTTAGCTTGCGGCATATCCTGATGATAAATCCTAATATCTTAAAAGCTGCAGAGCAAATAAACTCTACGTGAGCTTCACAGGATAGTTGTTTATTGAAGTGCACAACCAGGTCTTTAAAGGTCGAAAGGGTAACGAGTATCTGCCCTGCTATGGAATAGGAAGATAATATTAGTAGGTGTCTCCGTGTGAAAGTCACGTGGAAACACCTATCAGTATTCAGTGAAAGTCCATTGCGTTGACACCAGGTGTTGAACAGCAATAAGTTCCGCTGAAGAATTTGCACGTCATCTGCATAAGCTAATACACAGGTTAAAGTTAAAAAGAAACGATCCCAAATTGCATCCTTGTGGAAACACCGGAGTTACTGGTATATGCTTTAGACCTGAAGCCATTGTAGGTCACATAATTCAATTTGTTCACTAAGTATGACCGAAGAAAATTATAAGAGGAAGGGATAAAGGCAAATATTATTAGTTTTTTGAGCAAAATATCATGTGACACTCGATCGAATGCCGATCGAGTGTCCATTCAACCTCCACCTCCATTCAACACTTTTGCGGCAACTTGTAGGAAACTCGTCAGGTTTGTGGTTGTAAAATGACCAGGAACAAATCCATGCTGATGGATTGATATATATATATATGGTCTTACATGGGCAAAGACATTGGACTACATTATTAAGTACTTTTGCAAAATTTGAAATAATGGCAATTGGGCGATAGTTAGATATCAAGCTCCTCTCACCTTCCTTATCTAGTAGTGTTATTCAACATGATGGAAAAACTGACCTTCAAGTGCGAGGTTAATCATCGTTGCTAATGGACAACATAGTACCGTTATACCGTTTTGAAGACGAAGATGCGCAGTGGCTTGGGGAGAGTTTTATTATTAGATTGAAAGTGTGATTACGTTATCTCAGTGATATAGTGATCAGTATAATATGATCCTGGCTATCAAAAAGATATCGGTCAAGAACTTGGTGTTAGTCAAGTTACGGTATCTCGGAGTGTGAATGCAATAGTTGACAGCATAATTACGCATGCAAATAAATGGATAAAGTTTCTAATTACCAACAATGACATAACTGAGGTATAACTGATATAACAGTTATGGCAAAGCACCATTATTGATGTTGTTCATTCTACCCACATAGAGATATTGAAACCAAAACTCCATGGAGATGAGTGCATTAATCAAAAAGGGTAAGCTTACGCTGAATGTTCAAACCACTTCTGGTTGGTGATATGGAAAAATTCACAAGCGATATTACAATTAAGAAATAAAGGTGTTGTGCTACTTGGTGGTGATGGATATGGAATAGAGCCATGTCTAATGACTTCATTTAGAAATCCTACTAAAATGTACCAAAAATAATAGTTACATGTGTTGCAAAAACTTGAAAAAACTTAAGAAGATGAAGAAAACTATGACATTAATCATAATGATGAACTACCCTCTTCGCCATAAAGGACAAGAAATCAGAAGAAACTTGAGTATTGTAATAAACAATATTAATTAAAGCTTGAGTATTGTAATAATTAACAGAAACCTAAGTATTGTAGTAACTAACAAAATGAATAAACAATTAATAATAAAATTCTTTTTTATAAGTTGAAGTTCGTCTCGTTTCCATCAAAAACAGTTTTTGGTATAGATTTTTTACGCTGCATCACTTCCAACTTCTTTTCATGGTATTCCCTTTGTAGTATACTCTTACGGTACTGCTGTAAGAGAACTAAGCGTTGAAGTTCTTTTGTGGCAAGTCTTCTAGTTTGATCTGTTTCATACTTCTCTGCCGCTATTTTTTTTTGGGGTTTTTTCAGTAGATGCTTCACTCCTTCTTCGCTGAATAGATCCGCATTCATGAATACTAATTTGCATGGAAGGATTACAAGTTTTAGGAACTGTAACATGGAAAGAAAGAAATGCTTGCACTCGTACCTTTTTCCGTAAACTCATAACCTTATACTTCTACCTTATGCTTGAGGGGATATCTTTCGTTTTTTTATGAATACGGCCCAATGATTACGTATTATTATTTTGTTACAATGGACTAGGTCAAACCAGAAATCGAGAATTGAGAACCAAGCGATAAAAAACAAAAGTGAAGAAAAATGAAAGGTTATAGAATCACGAAACTCGAATCAAGAACCCAGAATTGAGAATGACTAACAGTTAACTAACTTAAAGTAAGTTAAATGACTAAGTTAAATGACTAAAGTTAACTAAGTTCGTGTAGTTTTCAATGAATCCGCTGAATCCGAATATGACAACAAAGAAGCTGTATTACGCACCATTTTTTTTCTTACACTTCATCACTAAATATTTAAAGAAGTGAAATAAAAGGAAGGAATAGAAACTGTTTATAGATTCGTCTAAAGCTGCTTTAAAAGCTGTTTTATTGCATAATGGTAACACTTTAAATAAAATAATCTATTCTGATCATGGTTGAAAATCATTTGTATGATTTTTTGGCGATTTGAAAATATCACGCTTGCTCCTTGACCAGCAAAGTGGCTTAACCAAATTCCCATGTTTCTTATGTGAATGGAACAGCTGGGCAAGTGGCCAATGTTGGTTCAGAAAAAATTGCAGGAAAAGATAAGACCTGGGGAGAAGAATATTCTGCGCAAGAACGCTGTGGTCCCGGAAAATATTGTGCTGCTACCTCCACGCACTAAATTAGACCTAATAAAATAGTTTGTGAAAGCTTTGCCCAAAGACGGACGATGTGTCATCCATTTCTGTTAGAGGTTTCTTCATCTATCAGAAGGAGTACTGGAAAAAAAGCGTATTCAAACATATTGTAAAAGACGTCTGCCTAACCTGGACAAAAAGACACTGCAGCTTGTTACATATTTTGTTTACAACTGACAGTTGTTGTAGTATCCATTTTCATTCACTTTGCACTTTCTTCAGTTGCTTTAAACTGTATTGTGGACCATAAAGTTTGAAGCTTTGTGGTTAATTCCTGGATGATTTCTTTGAGATCAGTTTCAATTCCTGCCAAGAATATCCTTATCAATTTGAGTTGGTCTTCCAGATCACCTACAGAAATTCCTTTCAGAAATCACCATTCTTAAACTTATTAAACCAACACTAGTACGTTCTGAAATCCAAGACCACACCATACCATACAGGGCTTTCAGAAATGTCCAAGTCCCACGTAAATTGCAACAATTTGCAACATTAGGCAACCAAACTTGCGGTGTGGTAATGATTAGAATAAAATACCCTAACCGTCATATAAATTTACTCTACGCTTTATACTCTCAAAAATCATTTCCAACTCTTCAATTGTGTCAAGCCGATTCTTAAATATATTATTTTCAATACGTCCAATTTCTAACAAATCTCTACTAATTACACGGTACCCATAAAATTGTTTCAAATATCTTAAAATTTGCCAAACTGGAGCTCATCGTCATGGATTTTTTCTATTGTTTGTTAAAAAATGGCATGATATCGTTCCATATTAATTGTATCTCTGAAGAAAATTGGACCAATTGTCCTTCTCCCTAAAATGGCTATCTATATACCAATCTTCTGAAAATTTAGCGGCGTTTCAATAAAGTAATGTGGATTCTCTGTAGTCCACGTTCGATAATCTTGACTATTGACATACCCGGATAAATGTACCCATATTTCGTCAGAAAAAAGTGAAAAAGTTGAACCACTAACAATATTGTACCCGTTGATTATAGTCAGGCGGATATACCTGCTGAACAACAAACATTTCGTAGGGTTTCATATGCAGGTTCTGCTTTAATGCGTTGGGAATAGTCTATTAATATGATGCCTTGGGAATACATCGATTCCCAAGGCATCATCGACGGGCATCAAGGAAGGAAACATCGACGTTTTACGCAAAGCACTCTGCACTTAATTATGCGGGGAGTAAATCTTGCGTGGCGCTCTAGACTCGAACATATTTATTGATGTAATTCGAAAATTTTGTTATAGAACCAAATTCTTTTTATACTCAAATGAAAAGAATAAACCAGAAGCTATAAAATTATTATTAAAAAATGTATACTATTCCATTTACGCAATAGTATACATTCCATTTACACCATGTATGTTAATGCCAGATTTTAGTTTTCTATATGGTCGTTTGCTTACCCTATATCACAGTTTTTGTCCTGCAACGATATCTCTTCCCAAATCCGAGATATCCGGTGGGAAAATCATCCTGGGACACTCGGTATAATAGTACAAATTACATTTTTTGACATACCACGCATCGCATTTTAATACTTGCGGTAAACTTGTTGATGTGAAATAAACCTACGCATAGATTATTAAATTTTCCTTTCTATAACTCAAATGCGCTACGTTACTTTTGCGGTTTATTTAATTAGGTTTACGTGTCCCAATTAGAAGAGTCCTCCAAAAGCAGAAAAATCATCTATCATAGGTCGCGTTGTGGTGTCACTCTTGGGATATCGTAGGACATCGCGGAGCAGAATCGACTTCGGTATCCTGGGGCTATGCGCACAACATCAAACTTTTACGGCACCCTCTGAAAAAAAAATTGTGTGGGCGAAAGGTCGGCGGGGTCGATTCTGTTATTCACATTCAACCTTGAGGGGGCGCGCGTTTCGTTACGAAACGAACGATAATTTTGGTAATAAATACTAACTTGTCTTATGTACTCTAGTATAACGTATAATAATCGATTTTCTCAATGGATTTAGTATTTCATAATCTAGTACAAAGGTCAGCTTTGTCGTAGAACATATTGTGTTGACAAATTGTTTTTTTTTTGGCGTTGAACTTGGCACATTACGAATAGCCTTCCCGTCTGCAGAATGAAGCTTAAAATCCACGAAAATTTATATTGCAATAAACCTATTAAATTTGTCATTTTAACACTAAAGTACCAATACAGTATACAGCGCTGTAGAAGAAATAGTCAAAGTAAAGTGCAGTAATAGACAGAATGAATTGTTGTTTTTGCTTATTATGAAGGATCTTCAGAAACCTTTTGTTTTAAAGCTTAAAATAATCAGTCTAAAATTTAAACTGATTATTCGTGATCTCTCCTTTCCAAATTTTCTTTCCAGTTTTATTTCGATTTTCTGTCTTATGCAAGTTTTTTTTAAACTCACGATCATAAAATTAAATGAATTATGGGAATAACTAGCTATTTGACGCGTTACACCCAGATAACTATCGAGTAAATTTCCATATCCTACGTGTTATTTCTACTTGTACCTTATATGGTCGAATACCAACGGCCGTCTATTAGAAGATTTTAATCTTGCTTCTGTTAAGAGTACTTTTTTTGCAACTACATGGAATTTTCACACGGTTGAATAGAACAAACATATTCGATAACATGGGATACAAAACGAGTACGTGTTGTACTACACATGACTTTCTCTTGTCTTATGAAAAACGTGTCTTGTCATATAATTAATAAATAATTAATGTTATGCGTGTTTAACATTTTGATTCAGTAATTATTACTTGAATAATTAACATAGAGGCGTTTGGATTTCAAAGTTTGTCTTTCACGTCAAATTTAGATATTGGAGTTAATACACGCCTTCACCACACCAAGATTGATTACTTAAAATCTCACTCTCGACATAAGTTTCGGATATTTGCAACCGTGGTAATAATTTTGTAAGAAATATGGTGTTTTCGGACGAGGCTGCGTTTTGTTTGAACGCTACAGTTAATCGACATAACTGTGGCTACTGGTCGCAAACTAATCCTCACTGGGTGCAGGAGACTCATACGCAACATCCTCAAAAATTAAACGTCTGGGCCGGTATTTACAATAATAGAATTGTGGGGCCTTTCTTCTTACAAGAAACTTTTAACGGAGAAAGGTATTTAGAGCTTTTAGGCACACAAGTGATTCCCACGCTGGAGGTAAATGGACAATTGCCAAATAATATCTGGTTTCAGCAGGACGGGGCACCACTCCATTACGCTCGCATTGTTTGAAATCATTTAGACAGGAAATTTCATCGCAGATGGTTTGGAAGAAGAGATACCATTGAATGGTCTGCGCGATCCCCCGACCTTAACCCACTGGATTTTTTTCTATAGGGTTATTCAAAGTCCAAAGTTTATGTTAACAGACCAGATAATTTGCAAGAGCTATCTGAAAAAATAACCCAAGAGATTCAGATAATTCCACCAGAAATAATAGCCAACGTTACAGGAGAATTTACAAATCGACTTGGGTACTGTCAAGAAGTAGACGGTGCTCAGTTTGAACACTTAATTCATTAAGTTTAGTATCGGTTTACACCGCACTCCTGTTTTACGTCAATGTTCTGTAATTCATTTCATTTTGGTTAATAATGTGATTATGTTTCTTTAATAGACTACTAGATCTCATTATCTCGGTTGGCATTGAAATAAAAAATATTGGACCTTATATTTCTGTACTCGTAATAAAATGCTCCTTTCGAAACTAAAATAATATGCAGGGTTTTTCATTATAAATTTAAAAATCGGCATTACTTCCGGTTAAACCGGAGGTTCAAAATAGTTTGAAAATAGTATTAAAAGATCTGTGAAAATCTCGACGTAATCTTGCCTGTTCTATTCGCAATTTTGTGTGTGATAATTCTCATCAAGAATTTATACATACATATATGTGGGTTTGGAAGCTTTGGTTTCGTAGCCAAGTTGAGCAATTGCCACCACTTAGTGAAACCAAGAAATTAACTGGTCGGCCCACGTTTCGTTAGCCTTATTAGCATTTTCGGGAGTGACAAGAGTCGAAAGGAACCCATTTGTTTGTTATCGCCCCGAAGATAAACAGGATAACTTAGGTTGTCATCGCCTATTTCAATTATATTATACCAATTGTGGCGATCACATTGACGATCTATTAACGTTTTACCTGTGATTAATTTGATTGGACCTCAAAGCGGTACCTACGTTATATATATTTAACAGTTGTTTTATCCCAGTGTGCGTCAAGAATATCATAGACAACAAACGTTTGAAATGTTAAATAATATTATAATAATAATAATAATTATAATAATTATAATAATAATAATAATTGAGTTGTTCGGAAGGTAATTTCGTTTTTTTCGCAGTAGAGGTGTTAGTTGTATTTTAACCAGCCGACTTAATTTTAATCGTATATGCATTTTATATTATTATATATTGATAATATTATATATGATTATATATTATTATCTCCATCCGATTTTTTTTCTGGAGTAACGTAAAAACAGATTTATAGCTTCCAACAAGACAGGACAAATGATTTGCCTACATTAAGGGCACGAATTTAAAACTGCATGCAATTTTTATAATCGTTTAAGATATTTTGTATTTGCAGAAGAGGGTTCTGAGCATTTAATTTCATTTTAAATGATCCTTTGTTTACTTTTTTCATTCTTAAGAATATCTTTTTGCATCACAGAATACTTTTTGTTAAGAATTTGTTCTTTAGTTTGTCCAAAAGTGTGTTACGCTGTTCTGACTCGTTCGCTCTCAAACTGAAGGACCCAGTCCGTCACATTTCCGCTCATGATACTAAAACTCTATGAGGCTAATTGTATATCGCCAATCGGCATATCGTTTTATATTCGTTTAAAGCTGGAACCTGAAATCTTGGATAAAGAAATATTCAATATTTGTTTGATTTAAGTTATAAATATTTTAAAAGTATACTAAAATCTGAGGATCTGAATTTAATTCGTTCCACGACTGAGCACGTAATGTGAACAAAATTAAAATAAATAAACTCATAATTTACGTAAATAAACTTGCTACCTTGGAGGTCACGTTTTTTACTTACAAAAAATAGACTTTTAAAACACAAAGGAACCCAACCCAACCCTAAACCCAACCCTAAAAAGAAACCCAACCCTAAAAAGACACACTAGAAGACTACGGTTCGGATGCTGTCTCTTCAGCATCCGTTCTCGTCTCTTGGTTGTCAAAATTTGGAAGCCTGCGCTTGTATCTCGAAAAACTCGCCTCCTGAAGTTTCGTTGTATAGAAGTTCACAGCGTGAACGTTCAGTGTTCAAATTCATAAAAAAAACACCTCGTGTTCAGCGCGAGATTTCAGTTTCCGGTCGTAACGCTTATATGTATTTACATTAATGGTATGTTACAAGTTCAATAATGAAACGGTACTATTCAATTATACTCTTGCCATTCCAGTCACAGTCAATTCAAGTAGGCAAGTATATTTACAGAGTGCGGTAATGCCACTAGAGCTAACGGCATGGAATCACGTTTCCAGCATTCTTCGCTTATTACTTGATAGATTGGATTAGGAGTACGCAGTTCATGTAAATAATGCACGATACCCGGCTTCACTTTTATCGAACTGGCTCGTTACTAATGCAAATAAACGCATGGTATGCTCCAATCTAGAAAAGAAAACGCCGTATGTACAATCGTGGTCAGTAGCAGCAGCCCGCGAATGCAATCTCGTAACCGGCCTTCCTAGAATGTATATTCCAAAATTAGATGTGTGTAAATCATACGGCTGAAGAATTCAAAAGAAAATTCATTCCCACATGCGCAATTCTTCAAATGCCTACGCGATCCTGTGTGTGGAAATTATGCAAGTGAAACTTACGTATTTATCTGAATATCCTTGCCCACTTCAGTGTTATGTTATCTACGGTTATAAGACGTGAACGCTTCTTGATAATATGTATGTACACGCGAAAGCAAATAAATAACGAAACTCGTTACAAACTGCTATTACAGTTAATAAATAAATATTAACCAATTGTGGTTTAAAGAGCCCTCCAACTCTTTAAACCAAAATTGGTTTAAAAAGCTGAAAAAATCTGTTCGTTAACACTTAGCAACCTTTGAGTGTTTTTAGCATCTTCAATATTGTGTAGTAAGCTGCTTATTTCGTTATTTAAGTTTTCTGGGTTCCTATTTCAATTTTTAAAAGCATCTACCAATTTAGACCTTACTGATTTTAGTGCTGATAGATTCCATTCCTGTTATTTTTTGTTATCATTTGTATTTTCACACAACGTTTTTAACACTTGATTATATTCAGATTAACACTTGATATGTGATCGAATTGATCTTCCATTTAATTTCAAATCTAGACATATGTTTCTTAATTTCTGCTTGTTATATCACCTGATAAGGTGAAATGTAATTTTCAATTTGTTTTACTTGTAGATGGCTGATGGATATCTGCATTACTGCCCATAATAGTAGATATAATTATTCTTATTGTCTTCATCCTGACTCTTTGTAAATTTTCTATTCTTCTTTATGTCGTTTTTAGATGCTTTCATTCCTTTTTTAGTTTCTATTGTTTTATTATTTACTTTGGAAATTGTTTACGTTTGTTTACTGAATTTCGGTTTTTATTTATTTCTTTCTTTTCTTTTTGTATACACTTGCTTTTTCTCAATGTCTTCTATTTTAGTTCTTTCTCCCCTCCCTTTCTTCCTTATTAATTCGTTCGCAAATCTTCTGTTTAGCCTTTTCCAAATCATTAGGAACTTTTATGATTCTAATCTGATCTGCTCTTTCTATAATAAACTGTTGCGTTATTATATTTTGATTCAAATCGAATGGCAAATTAGTTTCGCTGTGGCCACTTATTATTTCAAATTGTTTAAACTTTATACTGGAGTGTAAATGATTATTATTATATTCTAAGATGGCATGCAGTAAATTATTTTCGAATGTATTTTACTCTCCATTATTTTTCTTCTCATTGCTTCTATAATGGTGTGAAATCTTTTAACTATTCCATTTAATTTTTAATTTTCTACAGATTTAATTATGCGATTTAATTTTGTATAGGTCACAGAACTCTTTCATTAAATTCCTTTCTCAAGTCTGCCACAACAGTTTGAGGAATTCCATAGTAACTAACAAATTTAACTACTCCATTTATTATTGTGCTGGTGCTTTTATCGTACACTAAATTAGCCTTCGCATATTTCGAAAAATGACCTATAATATTTAATACAATTTTATTATTTATAAATAATAAATCGATAAGTATTTGTTCAAAAAGTCTTTTCGGTGTATATGTATGGGATATGGATTGCTTGTTGGACATTGTATCGTATTTTTCCACTTGGCATACTTAGTTAGGCCAACAATAATATTTCTTTAATGGTTCATAAACTTCATTGATACCTATGTGTGTGGTTTTTCCTTAGGAGTTCATGTCTAGTTAGAAAAGTCCAAGAAATCGATTTTTGGGTTTTTGCATATTCTTGAAGTACACCATTTCAAGAGTGTTTGCGAACAGTTTTTTACACCAGAGGGCAGAGAGCGTCGTAGACAAGAGAAAATTGATGCTTTATTGGTGACTTTAACAGCAAAATGCTTACTTTATGGGATTCTGCGTAAATTAAAAAAAAATAAGTTATACTCTACTGACAACTAGACCGGCAATCTTTAAACTCGTTTTTCTCGAAAGTATATTTTTCGGAAAAGTCCCGTACGGTGAACACGATATCCCAAGAACCGTTGAAGCAATCGACCTAAAACTTTCTCGTGCTTATTCTGTGTATCAAGGGCTTGTTCGTAAACGAAGGGTTTTGAATTTTACTGAAAACATTTTTATTGAAAAAAAAAATAAAAAAATAAAAACCCGAAAAGTCGCACTTTTCCTTAAGTCGGCCGTTTTAAAACGGCCGCCATTTTGTCAAAAGTTATTTTTTCAAAAAATCCTTCGTTCACGAACAAGGTATATCCACATACTAACAGAATCTTTTTGGATTTTGATATCAAATGATTTGGCTTAGAGCTATCGTGATCACCGCACGACACCTCTGAAAAATCAAGTTTCCTTAAAGTGATCGTAACTTCCTTAATTTACAATACTTTTCAACGAAAAATATTTTGAATGTTGCTCAATATGCGCACTTTTAATATCAATACGTAGTTGAAAGAAAAAATAGTTAAAACATTCTTATAAAAATTCCCGAAAATCACGTTTCTTTTAACCCTGCAACTAGACATGACCACTTAACAACGAAAGCTATCAATTTAAGAAATAGTAGAATACAATGCAATGACTTGATATACAGTTTGACTAGTAAATTTTTTTGTCGAAAACATATTTTTTTTATATTTTAAAGAGGAATGATTGATGTCCTCTGCAGTGATCGTTTCGTATTTAATCTTAAATTTGTTCTTTTAACAATAATGAAAACAGTTATTCAACACGTTTCGTCTGTAAACAAACGCTACCCAAACCGCGATTAATTGTCGTATTAGGATTGTTATAGATCCAGCCAACTAGCAAAGAAATTCTGATTTTCTAATGCCAATACAAACACAATAAGAGTAAACGTTATTACAACGATCAGTATAGCGCAACTTATTTTAAATATATATAGGCGGTGGTGTGGTAAGCACATGTTTATAGCTGACAGCCAAAGTCCAGTTTGTGAAAACTTCTTATTAGTTTTTGACGATTTATGGGCCATTTAAACAATTTAAAGGACAATTTCAAATAATAATATAAACGCGCGTGCGCCGCGACATTACCCGGCGGCGGGTGAAAAATTTAGTAAAACAAACAAAAGGTTAGAAGTAGACTGATTAAAAAGCAATTACATTTATATTAAATTTATATAAAATAGATCACTACAAAATGTACTTGGTGGAACAAAATTTATTTTATTTGATATAGTGAACAAGATATAGTTAGTTTTAAGAGAGTTTTTTTTGCGTTTATATTATTAACACTAAAACTGACTCTTTTCCTTATACCCAACGAAGCAGGAAGGTGAGCCATCCAGACACGTTTAAACCACAGTAAATTACCACGGTAATTTATCGGTAATTTACCAATTCACATCACTGCTTACTACGACTCTAACATTACTCGTCACTTCTACTACCACTACCGTTTTCCTATTAACATTACCGTGCTTTCTCAACATTTTTGTGTTCAAAGTAAATTGCGTTCTTTCTACTTGATATCAAACATTCTTTTGATACCAAGTAAAAAAAAACAAAATTACTAATATACGAGTTTTGTCAAATATTTTCCCTCCTCGTATTGAAGTGATCACACTATAGGTATCATGTAATAATTATGTATACAACAAGGGATTACTATAGGGAACTACTATAGAGTTTTTTCCGAGGGAGAAATATTGAATAATATTAAACTCATTCGGGTATTAATAGAGTTATTAATAGAATGAATAGTATTACTTCACAGTTCTCGTCTAATAATTCATTATCTACGTTTACAAGCATTGATTCTAGATCTAACAGATCTTCTTTATTAGTAGATTAGGGTGACCATTCGTCCCGGATTTTCCAGGACAGTCCCGGATTAAAGCCCCGTGTGCCGTATTAATATATGCCCCGGAAAATATCCCGAATTAAATATTCAATTAAATTCATTATATCATGTGAACATTATAATATTCGATTATATTTTACTCACGCTTCTTTGCGTACATAACCATATGAACTCGTTCACTCTTCACACATCATCATAATCAGTCATCACAATCACACATGCACACACAGTTTAAGATTAAATCACCAAGTGTAATTGTCAGTTTTTGGTTATTCTATTGTCACACATACATACATACACCTTCACACAGCTACGAGTTACAATTCAAACGAATTTATTGGATATCGGTAATTGTATTGTATTTATTGTTTATTTCAAATTAACATTTTTATTTTAATATTTTTAGCAATAAGTGAATAATTGCAAAAAAAGAGAGCATGTAAATTGTAAACGAAGATCTTGAAAAGGAATTTAAATTTATTAAAAGAACCAACCATTGACACTGATGTTCATTGCACTCAGCGTAATTCGTCGTTTTCAATTTCACATGGTGGAAAAATGATGTTTCAAGACACCTTCAATCTGAGAAACGTAAATAACCAAACGAGGCAGCATGTTCTAATACTCTTAACAAATATTTTCGCAGTACACAATTTGGGGAAGAAGAAAGAAAACCTGCACTTGCTGAAGCAGTATTTCGTTTAATACATTAAAATTAATTAAATTGTTCTTTGGAAAAAGAATGCAGTTGTGATAAAAGCCGTTACATTGGCCATTCTTAAAACTAAATTAGAAAATATGAGATTTGCAACAATTTACTCAGATTCTTCAAATCATAAAGATTTAAAATTATTTCCTTCCAACTCTCATTAGATATTTTGATTAAACAACTGGTATTCAACTTAAGGTATTGGATTTAGTTTCTCTTCCTGGAGAAACATCTGAAACAATTATTAATTCAATTATTGACATATTGAGAAAAATAACCTCACAAATAAATTAGTAACGTTCTACGCAGACAACACAAATTAAAATTTTAGAGGCGTACATCGAAGAGGAAACAATGTTTTTTCTCGTTTACATACCGAATTAAATTGACCAATTGTTGGAGTAGGATATGCTGCTCATATCATATAATAATTGTTAAAATTTATAGCCAATTTTATATGTACATTGTAAGAGTCGAAAGCCTGAAACAATTTTGTGTTGATGCTGATGTAGAATATAAACGATTATTAGGTGTATCGAGAACAAGATAGTTAGCTTTACTTCCTGCAGCGGAAAGAGTTTCACAATTATTCAAACCATTAAAATCTTGTTTCCTTTTTAACGAAAAGTGTCCGAAAATAATAGACATTGTTTTCTTAAATGGACAATCAGAACTGTGTCTTTACTTAATTCACAACCAGTCATCAGTGCTCCACAATTCTCTTAAGAAAATTGAAGGAGAAAAGACCACAATTATCAAAATTAATTTAAAAATAAAGATCGAATTTCCTCCATTTTTATTCCGCCGATATCGAACAGTGTGAAAACTGTGTTAATTGATAATGGCAGTATATAAAAAAATGGCAGTATATAAAAATTTTTATACTAACTTCAAATAGGTTAAACGAAATCATTAATTATTAATCATTTTTTCTGAAAATCACGTTCCCTTCTAGGATTTAACGCCGTCATAAAACGTATTTTTTGCATTATTAATAATTTTTGAACACCGGAAAATCACAATTGCATGTACACACAGTAAAAGTAATTATAATAACAAATTGCAATTTTGAGTGCAATACTTGTGAAGATTTTAAAAAAGAATTAGAATATTGTGATGAGTTTCTAAAACAAATATTGACTCTGTGAGTAAATATTAGTTTTGTTTTGTTCATTTTTTCTGTAGTGTTTTCTTATTGCTTTGCATTCATATTTTTTTAGTATTTCTATTTAAATTTATCAATGTTTACTATTTAAATAAATATTATATAAAATGAATATTTTTTTAATAAACTGCGTGAAAAGCGCACGTACTTACGTGTGCTTCGCACGCAATGGACGCTCTCTGTCCCGCATTATGTTACGATAAAAATGGCCACCCTATAGTAGGTGAATTATTGATATTATTAAGTGTCAGGATTGTGACTCTAACCATGTGGGTCAAACTAAGGGCTGGTTTGTTAGTCGTATCAAACAACATCAGCTGGACATTAGAAATAATAAATATACTAGCGCCTATCTCAACATGCTATCAATAATAATCATATGTTCAATTTTAATGAAGTCAAAATTTTATATAAGAAAGACGATTTACAGGAGAGATTGCTTTTTGAGATGATTGGCATCCAGTCCACCCCTAATACTGTGAATTTATGTTCGGATGTCAGCGATTTACGTAACATTTAAAGTTATTTGTTAAATTCTGTATTGTAATTTTCACTGTCTTCAGTTTGAAGATAAACTTTCCCCCTTCCCCCTTTTTAGTTTTATTTGTGGTCGAATATATAGGTTGGCATTGCTGGTTGTGGCCATCTTGCTACCTGTTGCTTGTAACGTGCAGTTGTTTTTTATGACTTTCTCTTGATCTTGACAATTAATATAATATTTTTTAATTATATTGATGCCTCTTTGCGCGGATTTCACTATTTTTTTTTGGTATTAGACCAGTTTGTTAGGTAAGATTAGCCTTTTCTGTTTCATTTATTGTGTTTAACAGGCGATGTTCCTGAAGAAAGTTTCGAGTTGTAAGCGAAATATTGGCTTTAATAAAGAAGGTCTAAGATCATCACGTCTGCTCGCATTACCCAATTAATCATCTTCTATTCGTTTGATAATAGTTTAACATCGTCACCTCGCAAATCAGTAGTTATTTTGTCCGGTGGATATGTTTCTTCAACGTGTTTTGGACGTACGAATTCTAAATATTGAAGTTTTGTTAATTTATTGAATTGTTGTATTCCAGCAGATAAAATAATTTGTCTTGTGCTTAACCATTCAATAATGCGCGCTTTAGTCTAAACAGTGATTGGGTCTCGAAAATTGGGATTCAACATATGATACGGTGCTTAATCTATGACAATGCCTGCTTTTCTGGTATTGCAGATAAAACGAATCTAAACCATTTTCCGAAATGTTCTTTATTCGTTTCGTTACGATAATCCACACTGACCTTTTTGCCAACAAAACACTTTGAAGGACCGTCGGTTAACAGAAAATACATAGAAATAAATACGGGTAATAGAGGACGTGCTATATGAGGTTGTTTACAATGGGTCCCGTATTTTATATACTTAATCACGTATTATGTCAACCATTTTCATACGCAATGAGCGAAATTTATTATTTTTCCAGATCTTTCTTCTTCAATTCCCTCTGCATCAGTTCAATGATATATTGGGGATAGTTGCAAAACCACGTGACCCGCCTTATTTGCATCATTCATCATGTAATTATTGGGAAGAAACTTTGTTCTATAATTTGAAGTATCTAATTTAATTTTAGTGGTTCCGTCTTTAGGATTTGTCACATGTTGCATGCTTCCTCCATGCATACAGGTATATCTGCTTTGTTTGCTAGTGTACAACTTTAACGACCTTGATATTTCGGAATGGTAAGGTACTATCCACTACCACGCCAAATTTTGCAGGGAATAATGATAAACTAACTTATTTAGTGTTTACTGTTGCACTTCGATAGCACATTTATATTTACGCATAGTTTCTTCACAATAACTAATTTCAAATCCAAGTAAATAAAGTTTTTCAATAAGAATGTTACTACTTGAAATACTTGCATACTTGCTATACATGCTATGTGTAGTTTTTCATTCATTTCTGTACTCATGGTATCAGGACTGAATAAAAACCATGTATCATGTGATTCTAAATCAGTAGTGTAAAATAT
This sequence comes from Coptodactyla brooksi, assembly GCA_033557675.1. NCBI lineage: Eukaryota > Metazoa > Arthropoda > Insecta > Coleoptera > Scarabaeidae > Coptodactyla > Coptodactyla brooksi. The sequence continues at coordinate 16,878 of JAWQRM010000158.1, forward strand.
ATTTTTATGAAATCTTTTCTAATTAATTTGAACAATACAAAACATATATATATATAAACAAAAAACTCTTGCATCGGCCGGGAATCGAACCCGGGCCGCCCGCGTGGCAGGCGAGCATTCTACCACTGAACCACCGATGCTTGTATTTTAGAAAAGTATGCTGATTAATTACTACAGATATAGTAATTAGATATACCCTCAATTCAAAACATGAATTGAAGAAATGTTCTAAGATATATGCAACCCACATTACGCTAAATATTCTCCATTTGAGGATAAAGAACGGAAGAAAAAATCGTTAACCATTTATATCATCCAATGGTATAATACAATTGAATGAATTGAATTAAACCAATTGATAGGATTTCAGAGCATATTTCGGAGTATAATTCACGCTGCAAGAAGTTTGCATTCCGCCACACAGAATATAGATAGAAATTGATCGGAAGCCACTTTTACTGGTGAAAAAACATTCTCTTCGTGAGTTATTTCCTTTAAATCATTACGGAGGAACGCAGTATGAAATATAAGTGAGGTAACGTTCTTTAAACAAATAAAATGGCTTTTATAAGCCATGGACATTAGAAAACATCCCTTTATCTGGTATTAGTAAGCCTCCGTGATAGCTTAAAGGGTTTAATTTAGGAGAATATTTAGTTCTGTAATCATTTTCATGTAGTGTAATTTATATTGCATATCGAAAAAAGTGTTTATTAGCTAAAAGGCTACTTTAATTGTCATTTTCAATTTAGTGTATAATTGCCTGATTCTATTCTTTCATTTACGCTTAGAATCAGGCGGACACGTAACAAAGTAACGAAACGTACTATGTGGTTGACTATTTTTTGGATTTAGTGTGTTTGTGAACTGCAACTGAAATTTTTATTCGAAATATAGATAGTAAAGTACAATATCTACAAATATTATTTGTAATTAGCGTTGAGAAATGCTAATTACTTAAAAACATTGAGAGGATTAAACTTGAGTGAACCTACCTTCAATATAGCTTATTCACGACAAATAATTCCGGGAGTTTGATTCCAAAATAAAGTGTTATGTGGTTGATAAATTCTTCAAACACTGTTAGCTGTAACCGTCTTCCTTTCGCGAAGTCACCGTATTTTTTTATTAACTATTTTTTGCTAACTGAGAAATTTCCTGTAAACTGAGAAGTTTGTGCTAAAGTTTTTGTTAAGTAAGAAATTTCACCATCATGTTTAGGTCCCCAAAAATATAATATGAATGTTTCACTTTAAACGTGTCCATATGTGTGGAATGAAGCTTTTGTGCTACTGACTGAGGTATATCTACAGGTAAAACTACTTGATGATTCCACAATAACATAACTGTTAAAGTCTTTTAAGAGTATATTATGGTAGAACTCTTAAAATCTTTACCGAAGATTTTTATAGAGGTATCATATTGTGGAATCATCAAGTAGTTTTACCTGTAGATTTGCGACAGTCAGTACTAAATAGGTTGATTCCATACACATGGACACGGTTGAAGTGAAAGCTTAATTCCTTGTTCACAAATTTTAATCATCTTCTTAAAGCTAAATATTTACAACTTTATTTAATCATATTCTCAAAACTTAAACTTAAATCTGTATTATATCTTAAATCTGTAAGTATTTTGAACAGAACTGTAATCCAGTTCAACCCTTCCGTAACTATTATTAGTACTACACGTTCACAACAAACCATTTTATAACCTAAATTGATAAAGCAGGTGCCCAACGTGACAATCCATTTACTACAAATCCTGGATTACCTTCTTTTCTCAAAATCTAAATATAAAGATTTATGGTCTGTTACCAACTTGAGAACTTGAGTTTACTGCACATGAATACTGACTACCTTACAATCCGCTAAAAGTAATCGCCAATGTCTTTTATATATTTGGCTATTACGATATTCTGTTAAAGTTCTTGATGCATGAACAGTAGGTTTTTTAATACCTAATGCTATTTAACGTCTGCCTATGTAGCGGTTAATTTTACTGGCAAATTGTGATTAAAATAAACTAAAGCTAGTTGGTAATAACAATTGCTTTGTTTTAATAAAAGCATTTTCGCATTCCTTCGAACAATACTGTAGGAAAAGTGTTTTTTTTATAGTTTAAGTTTTAAAGCCTTTTTAGAAAAGTGTTTTTCTAATACTCATGCAAGGATGCAGAATTATTTAGCATACTTAGAAAAGGCTTTAATCGACTAATCTCTTTTGATCTAAATACTTTTTTACTATTACTCAGGTAATAACCCTTGTGAATTAAACACTTAACCTAGATATTCTTAAAAACCCGAGGTATAGTTTCTTGGACAGACTACACTTCTAGTTAACACTTAATTTATCAAAGATTAATTTTAATTGTCCTGCATGTTCTGCTGCGTTTTTGCCAGTGACTACAATATCATCTAAAAAGTACTACACTATCCTCTACAAGCAGTACTTTCACTACTACACAGTATGAAAATTAACTAACGAGAACGCGTGTCTAAAGCAGGCTATAACAGTCATACCAAGGCACAAAATTTCTTAAAAGCATTAAAATGCTTTTAAGAAAATAAAATTAAAATTTCTAAAGCATTTCTCTAACAAACAATTTCTATATTTATAAAAGAACCAATCTCTCTAAACAAACAGTTTCAACTATTATTTCAAACTGAGGAATTGGCATGTTTATAAGTGATTTAAGAATGGAAAACTCACGAAATGTTTCCCGATGATAATTATACGGAAAATACCATACCTATGTTTTATATTGGTTTCGGGAAAATCATCACCGAAATATTTCAATCCGCATCCAATATCCTCAAAAACTTTAATTTAGAAGTGGAATTTTAAATGACCATTTAATGGACCCCATTTTATGAGACATTAATCGTCCAAAAACATTTGCGTCTGCTTGAAACACATATAGTTCCAGCACTTCTGAACATTCTTGAAATTGATTTCAACAACAATTTTTAACAAACTTATTCCCTATCCGTCTCATGAACGGAACAAGAAATATTTACTAAATGGTCAGCAAAATCTCTAGATTCCTCAAATTAGCAGAAATAAGAACGAAAAATTTTTATGAGAAACTGAAATGAAAATATTGAAAAGCATATCGGGATACATACTCGGAGACAGAAACAGAAATGTCTACATAATAAATGAATGGCAAGTATGGGGTTATCATAAAGTAAGGGATATATTTCTTAACTTATAATATATTTTTACCAAGTCAAATTAATAACGAAAAGTTCCATCTAGTTGCTTAGATAATGGGATTTATGATGTCAAACACTGGTTATCGCAAATGCTGGATATGATCTCCAACGGTGGGTAAAATTACCTACCGTTCCTCCGAATTGTACATAGCACTATTCAGCAATTCAGGTTGAATTGCACGAATTTGCTGGCATGTTGGCCATGCTCTAAACACCAAGTTTTTTAAATAACCCCACAGCCAGTAATCCGCTGGATCAAGATCTGGCGATCTCGGTGGTCATGGATTTGCAAATTTGTCTGCTTGTAGCAGGATCTTGAAAAACTGCAGTTAACAATTCCTTAACTGGTGGATAAATTTGCGGAGGTGCTCCATCCTGCATAAAAATCATGTTTTCGACTTCTTCGTGCTAGTTTTGCAAATGTTAACGTAATCCGTTAACATTTGCAGGCATCGTTCACCATTAACAGTTACAGGTACGACCTTCTTATTCTGTATTTCTTCGAAAAAGTATGGACCAATGATGAAATTGATGAAGCTGTGAAACCGCACCAAACGGTGCCTTTTTTTGTCATGGAGCCCTTGTTGAACGATTTCATGAGTTCGATGTTCTGTTGGCCATATTCGACAGTTTTGAGTATTAATTCCATCATTAAGAGAGAAATTGGTCTCATATGTCCATAAAATACGGATAACCAATTGAGTTCAATTTCCATCTGTGCCAATATTTGTAATGAAAAATCGTACCTGAAAGAAAATTTGCATCCTTTAATTCAAACAGCATTTGCAGTTTATAGGGATACATTTTTAGGATTTTCCGTAAAATTTTTCAAACCGCGGTATATGGCATTTGTAATCGGTGCGATATCTCATTCACACTACTGACTGCTAGTGGATTAGTATTGGCTACGTTTTTATTTGCCTGAAGAACTTCTGCAACTTGGACATCACTAATCCTTCATCTTCCTGATATCGGAAAGTCACGTACAGACCCTGTTCTTTCAAATTTGCTAATCCAATTACGGTAGGCCTTTATTTAGCACGACCCGGATCTCAAACCTATTTTCGTACGAAATATTCTTAATTCAGAATATAATACGTTTACACAAGTTTTATTTTGAGAGCAATTCTCTTAATTACGATAAATTCGTTTGACACTTTCATTAATAGTTGGCACGACAGATCTTTTGTTTTCTATAGATACACTAAACTCCCATTATCTGAACAACTAGACTCCACTTAATTTTTGTTATTAATTTGACTTGTTAAAAATGTATTATAAGTTGAAATATATCCCCTACTTTATGATTAGCTTGTACAATACAAATTTAGATGGGGGAGAAGATGGGAGAGAGCTTAAAATTGGAAACATCACAAGAAAATTGAACTGAAAGCGAGAAATCACAGGCCAATGGCCTAAAATAAGAAGTGTTATGACTGGAGGATCCAATTACACTTTCCGTACATTAATTAAGATTTTCAAATCCTCGCAATAAGAAGACACGTACAAGCGCAATTTATGATCGGCGATAGGATACCGCTACGATCTTCGATGAAGTATCGTCGTGCAATATCACGTAACTGGCGCAGTCCGCGTTAACACACTACGTGCTCAAGGAGCAGTAATTGCATATTATTGACAGAGCCCCCGCTAAAAATAACTGTAATCCCGGCGTATAAGCGACCAATGGGTTTTTAACGCCACTAACTAACAACTAACCATTCAGCGATTCTAGCCACTTGACCCGATTTCTCACACTCTCCATGTCCATGTTATGCCGGGGTGAAACGGACCGGTAATGTAATTGATCTATAAAAACCGCCAGTTAGATATATATCCGTAGATATCCGCGTACGTGAAGGCTGCTTTTAAGTAATGAAATTTCGTTCGTAGACGTTTACGACTCGAGGCGGAGAAATAATGAAAAAGACAGTTACGCGATCTCAAGCAATAGGACTTTATAGAAAAACTATTCAGATAAAGAGCGTTTAGGAGAATGAAGTATAGATGACAAGAAATAACACTGTTAACCAGTAATTACTTTCTTATACCAAATGTTGATCGGTTCAAAGATCTTGATCTCTGAACCTACGGTCGTAAGATTTCTTCGTTAGTTGTAATTGACGTACTGAAAGTAGGAAGGTTTACGACTATACGCTGCAATCACCTGCACATCGTTTACAAGAAAGTTTACAAACATTTTCTACTACCTTGAAACCAATTATAAATTTATTGTACAATGTTTCAACAGAAATAGTAAATAATTTGGGAAGTTTGTTATCGGTTTCATAAGTAAAAAACTTCACATAAACGTATATTAACTCGTCAGTAAACGCAGAAGTAGTGCTGTTTGAGGTATGTGCGTACTGAGCAAACACGAAAAAAGTGATAAATAATTCTTCGGATTATGGTATATCTTGAGACAAGGTTCCATGCATAAGCCGATATTGCAATCTTCGCATCAGGTTCTTCATTCTTTTCGTACTTTCTTTCCACCTGCACTATTTTTACTTTCTCTTAAGAGCAAATATTGCATTGGCAAAAAAATCGATGTTGAGATTTTGATGAATCTTCCATCGTCCATCCGTCTGTAAGTCGGTTCTAGACTGCCACATTAGACTGACAGTGAGTAAAACAATACTTTACATACAAGCCAATTATTATATATTCTGGTTACAATAAGGATTTCGTAAGACTTGTACATATAGTTGAGGTAATAAATTTTGTTTATTTTTTTTACAACTTTTTGTAACAAAATATATTTTTGTAATGCACATAAAATTGTGAGTAAAAAACTATAAGGATAGTACTTAATACATGCTTAAAATCAACAGTTCTCGAGTTATAAGCATAATTCATAAAAACACAGTCCTATGGGGCAAGAGGGTATTCCGTTCTTAATCTCGGGTATTGCTCTCTTTAGAAAAAAATGTTTCAAATAATGGTTGCATGACATCGAACTCTTCACAATTTGAAATAGTTTTCGAGTATACAGGATATTCGGTTTATTCTAAAAATTCTGTCCAACTTCAGATTTTTAAATGGAACACCCTGTATATTATGATATTTTTGAAGTCCTTGTAAGACTTGAGGGCTACTTTAGTTATTATACATCAATTCTAAATCGCAGCGTTTGGGCGTTATTACACATTTTTAGAAAAAGATGACAGGTTCGAATGGATTTTTTTACATTTTTTTTTATATTTAAACCAGGAGTAAGGTTAGGTTAAGTTCGGTTTAAAACGTGAGTGGATTTATGCAGTCCTCCACTACTACCATCGGTCTATTGTAGCTGACATCTATATTATAACTCACCTTCCAATCCTGCTCTCTGTAGAAAGCTGAATATATCTAAAGGTGATACCTTACCAAGGTCTGCTAGGCTCAGGTGGATGTATTCGTAGACCTGGAACCTTATTCTTCCCAATGCTGGGCAGGCACATAGTACATGCTCTGTATTTTTGTCCGCCGATAGTCGATTAGTTGGGCTGTCGTCCGGTGTACAAGCAACATAAATGTTAGGTTTAGGATGATTAATCTTCTAACTAACTTGAGGCTGGCTTCTGGCCATGGTTTGAGTTTAGCAGCTGCCCTCTCCAACCAGTCCACCCCAGTCTCATCGGAGACGATTACCTGGAGTCCTCCAGGCCGATAGGTATAGCTCTAAATACACACCTACGGTCCGCAGTTACCTCCACGGCGGCCATAATGGCCCCCTAGAGTCCTTACAGAACTCTCACTTACCGATGAGGAAGCATTAGTTCGAACAGGACTGTCCCCAGTCTCCAACAGTAGCTCGTTTTCCGTCCTAGCGGGGAATTCTTTCCCCTTCGCATAGCTCCTTTTTCCGCTCCCCAGGCCCATGTTATGGGCTGGGGCACCCGACAGTGGACACCGCCTGCATCCAGCGCCAGATTCGGATTCATATTTTAAACCTTTGCACCACCCTGTACACGACCGGGACACTGACATCACTGAGCCGAACAGGTATTCCGCCAATAAGTTTTTGCCCTGCCGGCAGGTTCATAGAGGAACGAGTCCACGGGTAGGAATAATTTTTAACTTTCGTTAAAAACCCAAACCGTGTACTAGTTTACGTTGTACAAGAGTACAACGTAAACTAGTACACTAGTAAACTAGGACACTACCCGTCAAATTATACTCCTGTGGCACATTAAATGTGCAGGTAAGACTCAATCCGCAAACACTGCAACGCTCCAACCACAGGATAAACATGGAGCGACACCACGCACGTGTGTATCGAACGGGTCTTTGAGCACGACTCTGGTAATAGGTCCAGAGGTAAGGTAAGAGAACATGATGTACGATGTACATCTTCTGGTTGGAATAGCATACGCCGCATCTTCTGCGAGGTTCCTTTTTGATTAGATTTGGAAGACACAAAATGCTTTTCTATCACTTTTTTTTTATTTGACTATTCACGATGATGGATTGTGAATTGTGCTCAATGCACAAATTATTTCTTATCTTGCCATTTTAGTAGCATGACTTTGCCTCTTTGAAAAGCTATGATTTCTCTTTTCTTAGGTTTCATGGCTCCAAACGTTGACAGTAGATCCTTGCTATTTGCTCGAAGAGTTCCATAGATATATGTTCTGCGCTGTAACAAATAATCACCAAGTTGGTGAGATGTATAAAAATTGCAGGTTAATAACATATTAATAACATAGTAGCCTGTGTTTAATAAAGGATCTATTATCCATAAATGGCGTACTTTTATCAATATAAAACATAAATTATATGCCAAAGTGGGATCTTTTCAGCAGAATGTATTATTTCCAACTCAATCTTCCTTTGCACAATAACAACTTTTCATCCACACTTTTGTGATCCTTTTCAAGGATCATAGGCATGAATACGAATTGATTCGCGTTTCAACCAGTACCATTCTTGTTTAAGTACATTGATTGCACTTTGTAATAACAACATACTTACCCATTTATTTGATTTAGAATTAGTATTTTTGGACAGCTTGGTAAATTGTGGTGACTTTTATTCGTTTAAAACACTTACATTTTTAAACATCCTCTCTATCTTGAACGTTTTGATGGTTTCCCTCCAAAGTTGCAACAAGACGTTCGATTTTAATAAAATACTCTCCCCGTCCGAAAATATGGCATATACTTGATAGACTGTTTTGGATTAATGAACGACAAGTAGAAAACTCTAATCAAAATATTTTCTTTGTATTCCTTCGAGCAACGCACAGCGCGAATGTAAGCTATCACGTGTCAAAACATCAACAAATTCAAAATACCGCGATTTATAAAAGAATGAAGATTCTTTTATAAATCGCGTTGCCTACAGATTGACAAATACTGGTCAAACTTGCGTTGCATTACACAACAGAACTTACAAGACAGAACGAAATCGAAGCGACTCGCAATTAATGAACGTAACGGTGCTTTACAGAGTTTGTTGCAACGCAAGGAAGGTCAGAAGTTGGAACATGGTGCTATTAATAATGTTACCGTTGATTTTGCAGTATCCCGTTTGACTGTATCTAAAATTGATATGTTAATAAAACAATGAAAAGTTAAATAATGTCACCACTACACGCTGTATTTTGCTGACCATCCCAGCATCGTCGGAAGCAACAGACATGGCACGTTAAGAGTTCTATCCGTCAAAAATCGACTAATAATTTTATTTCCTATAATTCCAACCCACACATTAACTTTTACACGGTGCTGGATATAGAAAACTGCAATTGTGTCAATAGATTGAATAATTGGGCAAAAAATTGCAGTGAAGTAGATTCTTCAGTGCATGGGAAATTCTCAAAGTTTGGTTTTATCCCCGCTCCTAACTCTACAGATGTAGGTAAGCGCAGACTAATATTTTTCGGACTCGGTGTATACAGGGAGATTCGCATAAGAACCAACACAGAGCAAGAGCATGTATGGAAAACTCCAATACAATAACCCAACTTACCTCCATATCCAAATTTGGTAGACATTCTGAGTGTACCAAGAGCATTTATCTTTTCTAAACAGAGGTCAGTTAAAGAATTTTAAAGGGTTGATTAGGGATAATGCACCCTTAAATTGCAACAGAATTTTTTAACCTATGGCGGATTTAATAAATTATTATTCTACTTCAGAACTTTTTTTACTTTTGTTATTTTTCAAAAAACATCGCCTTTTTGAAGAAAAAACGCGAATTAGTAAAGACACGTATTTTATCCATGTTACCTAAAATGACTGAAAATTCAACAGTTGGCTGTGAGATTATACATCCAACTTCACAATCAAGAAGTAAAGTTATTTGATTTTCGTTATTCTGTACTGATTGTTTTGAAATGGCCGGGAAATTCTCATTTGGCGAACAGGTTATCATATTATTAGTGTTAAGTTTCTGTGGAGGAAACTGTATAAGGAGTGTTGAAGAATATCGGAGAAGAAACACTCGTGTGGTTCCTCAAAGAGAAACATTTTCTAATGTTGGAAGGCGGGCTCGAGAAACAGGCAAACTTTTCAATTGCACTCGAGCATGTGCTACTGAAATAAGGCCACAAGATGAAGAATTTATTTTTACAGTTTATTTCACGTCAAGACATTAATTTTCAAAAGAAAATTCTCTTTACTAATAAGGTTTCTTTTACCCGCAGAGGCATTACAAACTTACATAACTATCATAAGTATTCTGATGTAAATCACCATATAGTAATTCTTTGACATTTCCAACGTGAGTTTAAAATAAATGTTTGGATCGGTATCTAATTGGTCCAGTTATCTTACCAAATCGACTAAATACAGAAGAGTTTCTCCAAAACAATTTCCCGGATTTACTCGACGAGGTGCCACTGCAACTCAGACTAGAACATTGGTTTATGCATGATGGGGCACCGTCTCATTTTAGTAGTATTATTAGAGAATTTTTAAATCGTCAGCATCCAAATAAATGGATTTGACGAGGAAATAATTCATTTTCAAAAGAAAATTCTCTTCACTAACAAGGCTTTTACTCGCTGAGGCATTACAAACTTACATAACTATTTTTATCAGTATTCTGATGTAAGCTTTTATAAGTATTCTGATGTAAACCCGCATTTAGTAATTCCTCGACATTTCCAACGTGAGTTTAAAATAAATGTTTGGATCGGTATTATTGATCGGTATCTAATTGGTTCAGTTATTTTACCAAATCAACTAAATAGAGAAAATTATTTTGAGTTTGTCCAATACAATTCCTTGATTTCGTTGATTTCCTTGACGAAGTGCCTTGGATGAGGAAATAATTGCCCACAAGCTTGGCCCCCCACGATCACCAGCCTTGAACCAATGTGACCACTTTCTTTGGGAAACACTAAAAGAGGTTGTGTGTTCTTCACCAGTGGCGTCCCGAGAAGAGTTGTGGAATCGTATTACAAATAAATGCAACTTTATAAGAAATGATCAGCAGTTAATGGAAAAGTAGACTTTAATTTTCGACGAAAAATAAATTTATGTCAGAGTGAAAACGGTGATCATTTTGAACAATTTCTATAAATTATCGGTAGCAAATTTTTGTTTTCATTGTCTAAGTTGTTTCTTTTCCTATTAAATTATTTCTATTGACATTTATTTGCTGACTTTTAAATTTAAGATATAACTTCACAGCCAACAATTTTCGATGATTTTAAGTAACAGATAAAATACGCGTCTTTAGTAATTCGCGTTTTTCTTCAAAACGGCGAAGTTTTTTGAAAATTAACAAAAGTAAAGTTTTAAAATTATATTTCCCATAAAACAGAACAATAATTTATTAAATCCGCCCACAGGCTAAAAATTTCTGTTGCAATTTAAGGGTGCATTATCCCTAATCAACCCTTTAAAATTCTTTAACTGACCTTTATTTACAAAAAGATAAATGCCCTTAGTACATTCAGAACGTCTACCAAACTTTCAAGGTTTCCTTAACTTAGGAAACCCAATCGAACTTTGGGTTTCCTAAGTTAAAGTATTAT
>JAWQRM010000159.1:0-27986 GCA_033557675.1 Coptodactyla brooksi
CAATACATCTGAAGCAAATTTCCTAAATACAGAACTCTTTTTCGAGTACGAAATAATACGGGTACATGCCCGTAAATTGAAAAAATAGAATGCGGAAGTTGTTGTGTATAGTATCCACTAGTTATTGCTAAAAAATTTTTTCAATCTGTTGATTAGTATTTTTGCAATTAGTGAAGAACAAACACGTGTTTTCTGGCTAGAAATGCACTGTCATTGAAATGAAGGGCAGTGTTTAAAAGAGAAGAGCACAGTCTCTTATTATTATTATTACGACTACTATAATGGAAAAGTGAAAGTTAAATTACGGAATGAATTTAAAATATGTTCATGAACGATATTGTTTATATGTATATATACAGGGTGAGTCGGGAAGAACGCACCAAACTTCAGGAGTGTATTATATACACAAAAATAATGTAAGAACACTCATATATTCTTATCCGATTTGCAAAATGAGAGTATGGTCAAAAACAACTAACAACTTTGTTGTTTTGACAATATGTCAGTTTATTTTGACAGTGATTGAATGTACATTTACGAATTTGTACGATTAAAGTGTTACAAAATGCCAGCCATTGAATCAACATTTAATAATACTCATAACTATCATGTTGTGGTGTGGTATGCTTGATAATTATTTAACTGGCCCTTTAATTTTCGATAATCGCCTCAAAGGAGACCATTACTTAAATTTCCTACAAAACAAATTACAAGGACTACCACAGAATGTTCCTCTAAACATCAGAATACAAATGTGCTACCAGCACGATGGGGCTCCTGCACATTTCGCTTAGCAGGTCAGGCGACATTTGGACAAAATATTTCCAGGGCGTTGGATTGGTCACGGTGGTCCTACGCAGAAAATGCAGAAAAGCAGAAAATGTTTAGAGGTCAATGGTGGTATTTTTGAACATTTAATAAAGGAACACTTGAAATTTTGTTTTACCCTATAACTTGAAAACAAATACAAATCGGATAAGAACATCGGATAAGAACGAGTTTTTTTTACATTATTTTTATGGGAATTGTCTGCTCCCCCTAGAAAAACTCCCTAACTAAAAATAAAAACACAATGTAATATGTGTCCATCGAAATGTTACAATAAAACAAGTATAACATGTCGTAAGTGTAATAAACATTTGTGTAAGGTGTATTATTGTCATCGGGGTAAAGATTAGGCAATAATTGTAATACTTTTTCTTATAATACATTTTACTTTTGTCCGTAATAAGATTACTTTACAATGAATTGACGAAGGACTACAAGTGTATAGTAAAACTAAGGAGAACAGCAGGGTTAAGTATTTTTAGTTAACAGGGAGTTAATAATATTCAAAACGATGTACAGGGTGTTAGCTATAATTCGAGAGAAACTGCTCGTGACAGGCAATTAGCTTACAGTTAATTTCAACACCCTGTACGTCATATTTTTCGTTTTGTCACGTGTATCGATATTTCAGAGGATAATTCCACTTCTCCCACTAATCATACTTACGTGAACTTTTAGTAAGAACTGTCATTAAAGCTGGTAAGACAGCATGCAATCAAGTATTCACAACCAAAACGCAACTCTCACTACTTACTATGCTGGACAGACTGCGGTGTATCGCTACGGTGGCTCGGCCTACGCCTTCTCCGTCTCGGTGGCCCGCCGGACCAAGACACGGCCTCCGCGCTCGACACAGACTCTACACGAATACCCAGTCCGTACATTTAATACTTTTACACACATGCCGTTACGGTAGCAAATAATAAAAAAATTATTAGAGAGGTACGAAGAGAAAATAACGTATTATTATCATAAAGGTGGGGCCGGCGAAAGCTTTTTCATTTAAACGTTACAATATCGTACCGTATATACAAACCTTTCGTTAACATTCCAAAGGCAAGCAATGTTATACATATTTTTTTATTCTAATGGGTCTGACGTACCTCTGTCCACACTGGACACCTCCTGACTATCCAGGACGGTCTCCTCGTCGTCTGTGGTGCGACGCCTGTCGTCCCTCCGGGTGTCGCGGCGCGCCCCCCTGCCGCGGGGCCCCCCGTACTGCCTGCCCTGGACGTTGCCGACGCGTTCGTCCGCGTCGGGCGTTTGGTGCCGGGAACCTAGACCGTTTTAGAATTGCCAATTTTCCAATCTAATGTTAAAAGGAAATTTGGTTCTGGAAATTTGTTACACTGAAATTTTTCTATACAATATTATGTCACTCTATTGCACGACTTTTCTTACAACCTGCGAATTATTACCATAAGTTTAGATAGACTATTTTATTTTCTGTTGAAGACTTTTTGTCTACAAGTGTCCGTGGTTAATAAAATTGCAGCTTAATTTTCCTTTTTTCCTTATACTTATTTTTAAATGGGTATTCTGCATTTCAACATCTTCGGAAATCTATTTCTAGAATAGAGAGGATTTTCAAAGTGTTTTCTTCAATGTCCTAAGGCGTTTCGTTACGTCTCAAAGCTTTATTATGATTTAGAGGTGTTGCCTTCTGCTTCTGAAGCGCAAAGTTTGTCTGAAAATTTTCCAGAAATGTCTTACAAGGAGGTGCCGCCAACTGCGAAATACAAATTCGAATGAGCTACAGTTCATTCTAAGTAGCTAAGTGGCTAAGTAGCTTAAGACGCGCTGTCTATATTTTGTCGCCTGGCGCAAGTCAGTTCGAGACCACATACCGGCGACTAGTTTTTTTTTATTTTTTAGAACTGCATTTATATACAATATATATATATACATATATATATATTAGTATTTAATAGTAAAAGAAAATTGGTGAAAATAAAATTAATAAATGCAGTTCTAAAAAATAAAAAAAAAGTTGACGCCATACGTGGTCTCGACCTGGCTCGTGCCAGGCGACAAACTAACCTTAAGCTACTCAACCACAGCGCTTCATGCTTAGTGAACGCTATGAAAGATACTTATCAGAGAGCTGGTTGAGTGCTTAACTTTACACGCAAATTTCTCAGAAACGAAAGCCCATTCACCCAAACCCTCTTACACTTTTTGTACCCTCGATCTCCTCTATCGAATGATCTATAGCTCATTCAAATTTGTATTTCGCAGTTGGCGGTATCTCCTTGTGAATTACTTCCAATTCAAACGCAGTTTTATATAATAATATAAAACCAAATTTTATATTCTTGGTGGGCAGAGCCGTCTATTAATATGTTCTTAGATTTTTGCAGTCTAAGAAATAATAATCAGAAATAATCAAAACATGCTAAGACTTAAGCTTAATTGTCTAGAACTCAGCAAGTTTACTAGTCATTTGAGACATCGTAATGTCTTAAAGCTTCCCACGACAGATCTACTAACAGTCTCCTTTTTCTACTTTGCTTTAAAATTTGCAACAACTCTACAAGATGCAAATTCATAACAAAACAAACATGCTGGCCTAAAGATTTCTTACAAAGTCCTCATTAAGTACTAAGTGTTAACATGTTAAGTGTTAACATGTTTCGCCCTAACCACCAAGAATCTAAATCTAAAGTTAGTAATCTAATTAATTTTAGATTAGTAATCTAAAATTACGTTTAAATTGTTGAAGTCGTTCACTCCCTATTTAAAAATTGATTTTATTTTCTAAGGCTCTTCTACCGGGGAAACGAAGAAATTTTGGAGATGAGGTGACGTGGATAAGATGATCCATGAAATCAAATATACCCTCAATATTGCGTATCCGTGGTCGTTTTAAACAAAAAATCAAAATTAAAGTTCATTAACTAATATTTATATTCTGAATTATTAAAAAAAGCAAAATGATTATTTTAAGGCTGCACAGAAAAATATCGACATTGTAGATAGACTGAAAATAATCTTTTCCATCCTATCGGAACTTCTGCAGCATTCGGAATTTTCGCAAAACCCAATTGTAGATGAAATGACCTTATCAGACTTCTTTGAAAGGAGTGGATGTGCTAACATTTGCCTGGAAGTTATGAAAAAGTATGTCTTACGGTATCTGTTGATCTACTTTATTAGACTAGATATTTGTAGGTATGAAAACGAGAAAACGTGCACTTGGACCATACCTTTGTGCTTCCGTTCAATCATGCAAGCGTGTTTGGTAAAAGGTCGCAGCCAGGAATGGTTACAGAACAACTATGAAGACTTACAACCGTTTTACGAACAAATGAGAATTATATCAATTCAAAATAAGACCACAGATGAAAGAGTATGTAATTTTTTGTTGAGGATATTCGACAAGGATGGATTAACGTGTTTTTTGTAGACATACAATAAAATGAAGAAGTTCGAAGTTCTGATGAATTTACTAATAAGTGGAGAGACAATATGTAAAAAAATTATCTATGGTAGCAGAAATATTGTGACAGAGCAAGAAAAACTAGATGAAGAATCTAAGTTATTCTTAAAGAAAACCAAGAGGCGTACGAAAGCATTAAAAGCAAAGATTGATAAGGTAAAAACAGCTGAGCTGAGGGAAAGGCTTAGCACAAACCGACGATATTTGGAACAATTGCAAGATTCGCACTTAAGTCCAGACTATCCTAGATGTTTTGAGGAATTCTCTACCGGGGATTTCCCAACAGATGAACCAGTGTCTTCAAACGAAGGCATCGACCAGTGCGACATAGTTAATTCCCTCAAAAGGAATTTGCTAATTGGACTAGAATCTGAATCAGAAGTTCTATATGAGAAGGCTAAAGAACAGAATACTTTTCCAAAAGAGGACTGGAAGAACCGTATCTTGAATTTGCCGTTTAATTCCTATCCCAAATCGGCAATTAACATGCTTAATCCCTACAGGGATAACCTGTACTTAAAGCCGGACGACCTAACAGTGTTCCTGTGCGAGAACAGAACTTGGACAGGAGATAGTCTGAACATTGCTCTTTCCCCGAGCTTACGATATTTGGAAACGCTGTTGATAAAAATTATAAGCAGATATCAGAAGCATTGGGTGATCGATAGTCAACTAGAAAAAGAAGCGGAGAAAAATAGCTGCAAAAGGGGTAATTCACAAATTTTCATCATGCTAATTAAGTAATAAAATGAGGTTCAGTTATTTAATCCAATAAAAACTTATAAAGCGTAACTTGTAACTTGTTATTAGAATACCTTTTATTGTTTTACAACTTTTACGTCTTTGGAGGATCACCCCATCCTATCCCTGGTCTCACTCCAAAATCTTCTGAGACTTTTCCTTCTCTGTTAACGCCGCACCTGGTCTCCTTCAAAGTTATCTTGAATTATTTAATCAGCTTAGGAGGTACTTCAAATTCTTTCGTAATCCTTATGAGTATCCTTATATCCTATGAGTATAAGATCCTCATAGTGGCATATTTCTCACTGGCCTGGTACTCTCCCATCTGTACCTCTATGAATGGTGCCAGTGCAATTTTCGCTAGCATAGTCAGTACCTTGTAAACCACGTCAACTAAAGATATGCTTCTATAGTTATTGCGGTCTATTGCATCTCTATTCTTTATACTTGGCATTATATTTACCAATTCCCAGTTCCTTGGCAACCTTTCCTGCTTCCAGACTTTCATTACAAGGTCGTATAATTTCTGCTGTATCTCTCACGTACTTTATATTTTCTGCCGTTATATTGTTTGCGCGGGATCTATTTTTCCATTCCTCTATTGCTTCTATTGACCCTCGTTGGGTTCTTCTGTCTATATATTGTCAAAAAGTAACTTTCTGCTTGTTTTAGGCTTCTTTATCTCTTTTGGCGTGGACAGTGGTTCAATTCTAAATTTATGCACTAATCTCACCTTTTTTGTTTTTTCTTATGCGTTTTAATATGAATCGTGTTCTCTGCTGCCTTCTGTACAATTATCTCAATTGTCGCCCATTCTTCTGCTATATTAATGATCACGACATGACTTCTTTCTCAATGTGTCCATGATATTTATTCCTCATACATCTTGGATTTCTCTTATTTTTAACTTTTTACATCATGTACCTTTTTCTTCATATACGATTTTTATTCTAAGGCGTTTCTATTGTTTCATAGCTATTCTAACTAGAACATGATCCAAATTTATGTCTGCACCTTTACCAGACTTTACATTTCTTATTATTCTTTTGTATTTTTGATCGATGATGACACTGATTGGTGAAGCCTCATCGGGAGAGACCCGTGTGTTTTTATGGAACTTGCCTTCTGGAATGCGTACTCATTAGTTTTAACTGTTTGAAAATAGAGGATATTTGACATATCATTTCTCCAACATCTCGTAAAATATATTCTCTTTTACTTTCTCTTAAGAAAAGGTATTAAATTATTAAAGCAAAACAAAATCGATGTCGAGATTTTGATGGATCTTGATGAATTATGCTTTTTGTAGTCTATCTATGCTATTTTTTGTGGTTGGTCTGTCCGTCCAAAAATTGTAGATTTTTGCAAAAATTGCAAAAGAAAAATTTGAGGGTCACTTTAATTATTATAAATCCGTTCTCAGTCGCACTGTTTGGGCATTACCACACATTTTTTGAAAAAGATGACAAGCACGAATGAAAATTTGTTTTACAATTTTTTGTTTCTTTTCTGTTGGCGTATATACGTTCAACGTTCTTTTATATAAACTCTACTTTTATTTCTGTAATATAACCTCTCCGATATTAAAAAGAAATTTCACGATTTTTTCCCCACCAACCAACTTTCTACCAACCAGGAATCCGAGGCCAGACCTTCTTGCTTCTTCAAGATTGCGTAATTTGTTTCTGTTGTGGTAGTCTCTTTTATGTGAATCTATTGACTAGCTGCTAAAATAAACTTATTTTATTACACTCTTATTACACTCCTGATCGGCCCTTCCTCGTATGATCGATCCTATTATGCATTCCTTTTCTCCTTTCTCTCATACATTCTCGATTTCGTAACATATTATTCGTAAATTTCAAATCACTACACCTGTCGTTTCCTGATTATGGGTTATTTGATGCGTCTCTATCATCACTTTCCAACTCCAACTTCCTAGCTCTCTCTTCCTTT
Organism: Coptodactyla brooksi; assembly: GCA_033557675.1. Classification (NCBI taxonomy): domain Eukaryota; kingdom Metazoa; phylum Arthropoda; class Insecta; order Coleoptera; family Scarabaeidae; genus Coptodactyla; species Coptodactyla brooksi. The sequence continues at coordinate 6,968 of JAWQRM010000159.1, forward strand.
TTCCCCATTTCCAGACTTCCCACTCTATTATCAAATTCTGATACAAATTTTCACTCTGTTTCGTTTGTTTTTCTGATCCTCGGAAATTTTCCATACTTATTTCTCTACAACTGGTTCCTCTCTTGGCAGGTCGTAGAAATAGCATTTGTGTGACCTTTATTAGTTTGATCTTGTTTTTCATAATCTACCTTTTATCGTCCGTTCTGTCCAATTCAAAAAAAAACTTCTTCAATTCAAGAAAACGTCTTGTATTTTCCTTTTCAAATATCTGATTCTCCATTTCACCCCTTTAAGCTCATTTAGGACTTACTCATCCTACTTTCCTTCTATTTTTTCTACTATTTGTGTGAGACTTTGAAATAGACCTAGTATACATGGACTCCAATTGAATTCGACATATCACATGGTCTCCAATTTTTCCCCCTCTGGGTTCTTATCTAGATTTCTTCCTAACTGTTTGATTTTCTGGAAGATATCTCCTTCTTCTTTTCCGGAAAATCGTTTTGTGTTTCCATCATCTGTTCCATATAACAAGTAGCATTACCTTCAATGAAATATGTCTTGGAACGAACCGACACAAAAATGAGTAAAATTATATTAGGATTTTATTTCATCATCGACCAATTCTTTATACAGTGTAGCAAATTCATCTTTATACTCCTGCAGACACATAAAACATTTTAGAAACTAAGTATCCTAATAGCAACTAGAATTTTAGTTGTCGCGTCATATGAAAGTTGTCAATCATATGCAGCCTATAATTATGCAGTACAATATTTCATATTTGGTATCAAAAGACCACGCACCATTAGGCTGGGTCTGGTTTTACTTATGCTCAATGTTTGTTTTAATTTAAATAAAAGGACATAAACGAATGGAATGTCATTAAGAGTTTTAGCAGGACTGTAGGAAAATTACCTTTACACACTTCAGAACAATGTTGTTTTGAAACAAAAGTTGTATTTAATAAACATACAATAATATGAAACTACTATTCTTCCAGACTTCTTATAAATTGCAAGTATAATTATTTGACTCTTTTGTGATGAGTACATAACCCATGGCTTCCAAAATTAGTTTTATCTGTCTTTAGTACAAATTATGTCAGTAAAAACAGGCATTTTTTATCAATTACCTTTCCATCGCCATAATTAATTATTAGATTCAATAAATACACCCTAGTGTATCCAGATCTTTAGAAAGAATTCAAAGAAAACATACATTACATGGTAACCTATATCATTTATTATATAGTATGAGTTATGTGGTCCCAGTTATTCGAAAAATTGCCCAGTTAATCGAAAAATTAATTTTACATTTGCACGTGGACGGTTTCAACTAATTTTCCACTGTAGAGGGCGTTTTTATAAACTTTTATGATGCATAATGAACACCAAAATAAATGTTCTTCGTTAACGAATTTGTAACGTAAATACGTACATTTGTACCGCAAACTCTGCATGTCAACGATGAGGATATGCTTGCTATGCACAGTTTCCATGTTTGGCTATTGCCAAACATGGAAATGTTTGGCAATTATGGTCCATTCAAACAGTAATGGACTGTTTGAATGGATTATACATGTTGATACCACAAGTAATGGGATTTTTGTATGTCTTCGCTTTCTGCCTTTGATTTAGGTGATGGTGTATATGATTTTGAAAAAATGTATGATTTATTGTTAAAGTTTTTGCCGTTTTTTAAGCTTTTTAACTTCGAATCTCCTCCCAAGATGACGTTTTCTTAAAAGCTATGTCCTCAATTACTAATCAAAATTCAAATTCATCAGCATACTCATTTGTTGATTTCAACTTTGAATGACTATCGAAAAGATTCCAGTGTATTCTTAGCCATTTTTTAATGTTCAAACGAGGTTTATACATCAAATTAGTTTTATTTGTAGCATGTTATTATAAGATTCCATAAGTATCCATGTTCTGCTCTTGTATTCTGTCCTTATTGCAGAAGGAACACTGAAGCCGGATGATTGCTTGGAACAAAGCACGATTCTCCAAAAATTAGAACGAGAAAAGATTGAACTGCTGCGAAAGGAATTTGATAGTCTTATATTGTATATCAAACAAGTCGCGACGAAAGACCTCCAACAATGTAAAACCTTGATCAAAAACGTAGAATACGTCCTCCTCAACCATGAAATTCGTGGAACTACAATTATAGCCGAAGTTTGTCCAATGGAAACCGTTTTTGTCAATGTTAGTCTGCCAGAGAACGTAGAACTACCCTGTCCTGATTCTGCGGAGAATGCTCTCGTTAAATACATGGAAGATGTATTAAACAATCGTCGAGAACCAATCGACAAAATACGTATCACTTTGATAGAACCGGAATTGAAATTCATCACTAAAAATTGTCTATCAGACGATATATTATTCATGAAAGAAATGGCAGCTTTGCCGAATGCAAAATCCTGTGATCCCAAAAGTGACGTAGAAGCTCAAAAGAAAACACTCAAATATGCGTATCATATGCAGCAATCTATCCTTAATGTTTGTGATGAGAGCGATGACGAAATGGGAAGATTTAAAGAAATAGATTTTAACTACGATAGAATTTCGAAGACCATGATGTTTTTCAACAAAAACGCTTTTCCTGTGCGCTCAGACCTTATATTTAGCGAAACGTTTGTAGATCCATTGAGGAAGGCTGAAAACGACGGAGAAACTAGTCGTTGGTGCACATTGGTAAGAAGTTTGGAAATGATGGAAGACTGCCAAGAGTTCCTCGATGGCAGAGTGCGTATCAGCTGCAAAGAAAAACGCCAATCTCACGTTATTTCTACCGGTGGTAACTTCACACCCGTGGAATTGGGTTTGGATTCCTGCGATCGTCCGCTGGCTGTAAAAAGAATTCCCAAAGGAAGTTGTGTTTGCGAAATGATCAGGACAATGTTGGTTGATTTACTTGATTTAAGGCATAAAAACTTACTCCATTATTTTGCTTGTGATTACGATACAAATGAATTGATCATAGCCACGCCTCTTTGCGAGTATAATGTTGGTCAGTATTTGATGTTGATGAAACAAAATCAAACGAATTTGAGCGCCTTGGACGTTGTGAAGGAATTTTTAACTGGCCTGTTATTTCTGCACGATCGAGTGAACCCGATTGTGCATGGTAATTTAAAGCCATCTAATATATTTGTGGATATGAATGGTGTGGTCAAAATTGCGGAATTTGGAATACATAGAGTAAGTACCAATTATTATTACATTTAAAGTTTGTGTATAGTACACATATAAAGTTCAGTTCAAGATAAGCCTTCCTATTAATCTTCAGTTTATTTAGTTGGTCACAAATACAAGCGCATTTCATAAATATGAGTCTGCAAATACAATCATTCACCAATCAACATAAATGATTGCAGTGTGGCTCTGACATAAAGCAGGTGGAGATCAGCAGCATTACAACTAGGGATGGAGAAGTGACCACTATGACTGATGTACTGCTAAACTTTAGCAGTACATCATAGAAGTACGAATTGTTCACTAGTGTAATTATGCACAATGCACAATTCTCGAAATTAAATCAGGTGCAACTGAAGTAAAAAAATTACATTACTATTCATACTACTTTACCCCTTACAGTTTTCCCCCTCGGCAAGTTTCGTGAATTTTCGGACATCTGCTCCGTCTGCACCATAACAGCACTTTCCATTTTGCAAACCAGTATATTATGTGCTTTGTTCCGAGTACTAATAAATTCCGTATATACTTTTAGGCACTGTTCAAGTTTAAAGAGGCGCCGAATTCATCAATAATATGGTTCGCAACTGAAACATACAGAACGTTCAAGCAGCTATCCATAATGGAATGTACTTGTGCGTCAGACATCCAAGTTGCAGGTATCCCAATTGTTATGATCAATGCGCGGTCCATACTAAATGGATTATATGAATTCGCAGGTATGTTAGTTCATTTCTTAATGACTGCTGGCAAGCACCCATATGGAGATGATATGAGGGTGATTCTCAAAAATCTGGACAAAGCGGTACCACAACTATCGGCGAAGGACTTAGAACTGCAGGACCTCATCACCTGGATGTTGCTCTACGAACCGGTGGAAAGACCGACAATCCAACAAGTAGTGACGTAAGTACTCTAACATTTTCATTAATTTTAAGTTAACTTTGTGTACTTACCTTTCTCATCCAGGCATGTATATTTTTGGTCTCCAGAAAGAAAATGGAGATTTATTTTGACCTGCGCAGGATTAGGAAGCCGCCCAGGACCACCTCCGTTCAAGCTAGAAGACCTGCATATCTGCCTGGATAAGGTTGCGTCTAAGGATAACATAAAAGGTAAATGGGTTCAAGTTGTTAAGAAGCAATTTCCAAAGATATCGTTCTCGTTTAACGATGACACTCCCACCGGTTTGTTGAAGTTTATCAGGAACTGCATGGAGAGTAAGGACCCTTTGTGTTTTCATACTGACCTGAATCTCTCCAATTACATTCTGACTTCGTTCCCGGCGTTCGCACTGTCCTTGTACAGGATGTTGGAGAATTCCATGTGGGTGAAGCACTCGATATTCGCCAGTTTCTACTCGGTGGACAATATATTTACCTAATTCCGACAACTTTACGCCTCTGGTATCTCCTTTTAATAAAAAGTACCGAACCGATTTACGTTGGAAGGTTTTACCATTTGCTGAAATTTAATGCAATAGGTACATGTGTCAGTTGGAGATTTTTATTATTTATTTATCTAAATATACATTATTGTTTTACATTTATTTCCATCCGTGATTTTGTACTCATCTGATAAGTAAGGTGAATAAATCCTTTAATTACATACTGTTTGCAACAATTTTGTTAGCCACTAGTGTCTTTTGTAATTCACATTGAGTATATATGTGCATTACGAACAATATATCAAACATTGTTCAATATAACAAACAATGATCAGGTAATTTTGATACAGGTAAAAGAGATATCATAAAAACGTCAAGGTTCAGTGACATCTTCAAAAGGCTCAAGTTAATGTTCAGGTTTGGAGCCAATTGATGTTCGTTTGAAGCCAAAAATTATATGCTCGCGGGAAAAATCAAAGAAGAAAGCCTTTCCTATAGTTTATCATCTCCTGAATAGGAAAAATAGTTGGTATGAGGATGTAGAAATGATTTTCTTGGAGTATTAAGAAAACCACATAAAGATAAAAGATTGGTTGAAGAAATGCCAGTTAATAGCCTGGTGGAAATAGTAGGTTCAAAAAATGTCGCCAAGAAGCAATCTGGTGGTAAATTTGTAGAATGTTACACCTAAACTGTCAAGCATGTTTTGCAATTTTGTTTAAAATTTACAACAAATCTATTGAATAAAATTTGAAATATAAAGCTGTTTCAGGATCCATCTGAATAGAATACCAGGAGCTGACATATGTTCTCTAATATTGCATTCAACAGGTTAAATGCCGTGCATGACACCAGTGACCAGCAAGCCCAAGATTACTAGAAACACAGAATTTCAGCAAGTTTCAATGCTTTTAAAATTTTCAAAATTTTGTTCATTACTTCAATGATGTGAAGAAGTTAGTAGTGGATTTCCATAATAGTGTTGTTAAAACAGACACAGCATTTGTTGATTTTTTAGTGCAAGCCTAAATTTTCTAGTTCCATTGTTTGGACAGTTTTCAAAGTACATGCAAAGAGTAATAAACCGCCTGTAGTAAATACTGACGGTTTAAGCAATGGAAATAATTATCAAAGATTTGAACTTACATGATTTTCTCAAATTGTTTTGGATATATTGGTTAACACGATATTCGTACTACTATAAAAACCTCTTGTAAAATTATAATAATAACATTATAACATCTTGTAAAATATGAAAAGGATACAGGTTTTTCTTGGCACTCAAGCCAGCCAAGCAGCTATAATGTGTTAAATTAAGCTGCAATAGTAGTAGTCTTCAATATATGATGTGTCTTGGTACAACACACCCGTGTCCTTGAGGCACTATTTCAATTTGGTATCAGTCATGCAATATTCTAATGGACAAAGTCTCCTTTTATCTTCTTGCATTTTTAGTCACCTGTTATGATTACTGATGAAAATTAAAAAAAAATGTTTATATATCGTCACAATTTAACATTAATACCCTTTATTAGTATCAGTTTACAGTTCGCATTAGCTCTTTTTACCATTACATTACTATGAACTTTTAATATTAGAGGTCAAACAGACAAAAATATTACATCAGGTGTATGATTATCAAATATTTTTATTAATTGGTCAATGTTATAATGCTAACATAATACAATCTTAATATAAATTTCATAAAATTAAAAAAATAAATTCAATAGAAAGTACACCTACAACTAAAGGGCACATAAGGCAAACACTCTCAGAAGCCAAGATGAGATTATCAATTGTAACTACATAAAGATCGATAAAATTTGGTATAATGAGATCACATAAGTATTACTTCTTTGGAGTCCAGATACGTACGTATAATTAAACTTATATTCTATTCACATGGAAGCTCAAGTACAAAGATACATAAAAAAGGTGTCGTGAAATCGTGTTCATATCACAACTGCACCCGACTCAGCACGACTCTCAGGCAAAGATGGATAACTTGTCCATCTGTTGGACACTGAGTCGTAACATTCGACAGAATCCAGTGTAAACTGTGCTCTGTAAAACGCTTCGTTTATTTGCGATCCTCCTATAACATACAGCAAACTGTCAACTGCCACAACTGCAGGTCTGCTTCGTGCAACTAACATCGATGGCGCTTTGCTCCATTTATTCTGAAATACGAAAAAATGTGAACAAAATATTTTGCACAAAAAATATTTAGATACCTGTTTAAATGAATATCTTTCCACAGAATCTAGTATGCTACTCTTGTTGTCACCTCCAATAACGTATAAGTAATTATCAATAACTGCAACACCCATCTGCGATCGTGCAACTGTCATAGGTGGTAGAGATTTCCATACACCCGTTAATGGATTAAAACTTAAAAGATCTGTCAAATGCCTTCGTGTATGTGTACAGCCTCCAACCATATAGATTAAGCCTGCAAAAAATATATGCTGCTACAGTATGTTATTAACCGATAGTTTTCAAACATCAACTACAGCTACAATAATTTTCTTATTACTAATAAAATTAGTAATAATAGCACTCTTATCAAACAGTCCATTCAGCTAGTAACATCAGCATGGAGTCAGCTAACAGCAATATATCTTGCTTAAGGCTAATTTTTAATTTTCAAAATTTACATACATATTTTATTACTTTTATAGAATTAATAATATAGTTTAGAACATTAAGATTATATGTAACTATGGTTTTAATAACACAGAGATTGGCTATAAACAATATACAGATGTGGTAAAACATTATTTGAGTATAAGAAATATGCAGGCTGCATCCTGAAGCAGCATTATTTTGAACAGCACCCTTAATTATAGATTATTGAATCGAAATTTGGTAAATGTAATATAAGTATCAAAATGCATGTATATTATTACATTTTTTGTAGTTTTAATGTAATAATGCTATGTATACGTTAATCATTCAAAAAAGCCATAGTAACCCCGAAAAAAATTTTTAACTCTTTTTGCAGTCGGAAAAGCTTAAACGATTATGAAATCGGTTTTCTACAATTTACTATTTTTAATGGCACTTTTTAATAGCAAAAGAGCACCAAAGGCAACTATCCAAGAGTGTTCAAAATGGAAAATTGCGCTTGTTTCTAAAAATTAAGGATCCAACATGGATTTGTTTTTGTTGCCAACTAATATAGAAAGAACTGAAATGTTTAATTACAATTTGATCCTACCCAGAGGGTCCTAAACAGTACAAACTAACAAACGCAACAATGGTTAATAGATAACTGTTTTTTATCTATTTATACTTTTAAAGCACAACTATTTAATTTATTTTTATTATATTTGGCGATATGTTCCAATGATAATAAAATCATTTTTTTTAATGTCAAGTGGAAAATTTATTTTATTCTATTCCTTAGCTTATAAAATTAATTAATTAAAATATATTGCTTAACGATACTTCCTGAAACAGCATTGTCACCTTCCATGAAATATCTCTTGGAATGTCATGAGGCAAAAGCAAGTATTATTATATTAGAATATTATTTTACCATCTACCAAGAGTAGTTATATTTTACAACTGTCACTTAAACAAATGGGAAATTAAACAGAGCACAAACAAATTGTAGAATTTTATTATCCATCATAATAAAATTCTTCTTGTCTGAATCGACCTTATTGCGGCTGCATACCAAAAACTTTCTCTCTGTTCGACTATCACCGAGATTGTTTCTTTTTAAATTTTGAGTGAAGATACCCTCAAAAGTTAGAAAGAGTTTAGTTTGTTAAGAGTATCTTGTCTATTAGTTCCACTCGTATGATTATCCCATACGTACATGAGTTCTTACCAAACCTGGATATTACAAAACATATGAGAAATCAATTTCTTGTACATTTCGTCATTTTCTTATTCTTATTATCCATCTAAGTACTATATACTATTTTACATGTACTCATTAGTAACTGTAAAATGTACTCATCAAGCAATATATCGGTATGTGATTTGTTTAACTCTCCATGCTTATAGAAAAGCAAATCATTTCAAAATTTAATTCAACACCTCATGTTTAGAAATATATAGCCTTGTCATATGAACATTATAAACAATATGTAAATATAAATAGTTACATAAACAATATAATATAAACATTTTAGAAAGTCTCAGTTTTTTTTCTCACAAGAAATACTGAGAAATGCAATGAAAGGCAATAAGTGATCTGACCCTTGTTAGTTAAAATAAATAATTTATTATTACAAACCTCCATATGTAACGACGCCCATACTGAATCTGGGTTCAGGCATTACTCCAACATGTTTCCATTCATTGATCCTTGGGTCATACCGTTCTATGCAGCCACCAATATCGTTGCCAACCCAACCGCCAAGGGCATATAGATACCCATTCAAAGCACACAACCCAAATTCGCACCGTGGCACGATCATACTGGCTACACTTTTCCAACATAGTTCCCCGGGTTCATAGCATTCGCAACTGTTCATGCAGTTAGATTCTTGCTCACCACCCACAACATATATTTTGCCATTTAAAGTAGCTACTCCAGGTACAATTCTGTTTACTATTAAATCTGGTGCAGTTGACCATTCTCTATAAAAAAATGGGTAGTACATATTTAAGTAATTCAAAGTGAAAATGAATAAATTAAATGCCTACTTGATAAATGTGTTGAATTTAACGACTGATACATAGTTTCCCTCAGATCCTTTATGCCAAACCAACTCCCTTTTATTGCCACCAATAACATAAATATCCTTCTTAGCTAAATGCCTTGGAGAAACGGTTAAAGTAACAAGACATCCTTTTTTATTTATTAGGTCATTATGAACGGATTTCAAAGCGACCTTCAAACTACTATCCGTACATTCATTTACAGCTTTCTCCAATAAACCTGAAAAATTGTTGAATAAATTTCATATTATACTTGAATTTAAAAAAATATTTTTATTTGTGAATGCACATTCAGCAATATTTTTAACAAGTTAATTTCGATATTTAGTTTTAAAAATGTCTCATGTGATGTGTTAATACAATCAAGTGATGACAAGTAAACATGTCAAACGCAGGTTAAATGCTCCTATTATAAATTGTACAACAAAATTAAAGTAAAATGATGAACTCTAATAAAGAGCAGTACATCTGTTTTATTCCGTCACTTCAATAACATTATTTTGTTGTTAGTCCTTGCAATACTTTGTTTTTTTAGTGAAGTAATTTCTATATTTCGAGGAATACAAAGTCCCTGCTATTGCATTGCACCAACAATATCTGTCTTACAGGTTCATACTTTGTTTGCAAGTTCTATGATCGTGTACCAGTTATTCGTATATCCACTATACCCCTGGCGTAATACGTCATGAGACAGTTCAAGAAGGATGCGAGTTGCAGGAGTATATTTAGGATAATTTTGTGCACCTTTCACATTTTCAAAGTATGAAATAACTATAACATCAATATGTACATTGAGTTGTGGATTTTGGAACCTTTGGCTTAGTAACAAAGTTGAACGATGCAACCACTACATCAAAACCAAAAAATTTTACTAGTTAAAATATTTGACTTCTAATTTCTAATCGTCATATTACATACTCCTATCCCAGGTTAAACAGTGTTGGGGCCAGCCCAACACTGAAGATTTTGCACTTCTACGGTAGCCTCAGTATCAGTCATTGTCATCTCGATCATTCTTAGCAGTTTTTGTGAAATTCTCAATTTGAGCAGTATTTTGCATAGTTCATTTCTTTTCATCGTGTCATAAGCCTGTGCAAAGTTGATGAAGATGTTGTGGATATCAATGTACTATTCCCAGGCTTTGTTCAGCATTTGTTTGACTGAATAATTGATCAGTCGTTGACCTGCCATGCCTGAATCTGGTTTGATACTCTCCTATTACTACATCCGCATATGGTTGGATGCACCAGTGTCTTATGTAGGTAAGAATTTTATAGGCTGTGCAGAGCAGGGAGATTCCGTGGTAATTTTCGCACTTTAACATGTCACCCTTCTTGTATACCAGACTTACATATAATGCTTTCTCTCCAGTCAGTAGGTATTTGTTCCTCTATCCATATCTTGGACACTAGAGCATATATCCATTGTGTTAGATAATTCCCACCTGATTTATAGATTTATTAACGGGATTTCGTCTATACCAGAAGCTTTGTTACCTTTTGTGCTTTGTTAGCTCTCTTCACTTCCTCCAAGTATTGGTGCTTCCTCTTCTGCTTCAACGTCCTCCAGATGGGTTTTGTCCAGAATTTCTTCGGCATCATTCTCGACGCGCTTTTACAACTCTAGCTATTGGGCTATTGGGCGCAGCGACTATAATACCATGGTGTGAAAACTGCAACTTCAATAATTTTGTTTCGAATTAGACGGTTTACTATTTCATATCTTCTGCTAGCGACCGAATCAGTAGTTTCAAATTTATGCATCAAATATTGAACATATTGGGTGGCCTATACTTTTATCTGGATGGTTTCCATTGAAAATTTTTGCCATTCATTATTTCAAAACTGAAACGAGTTTAGTTTTTGCTACCCAATCTAGATAGAAACTGGGTAAGAGTCGTATTTACTAGTTGTCTGATGTTAGTTCAAGATATCAGGTCTCCACAATGATATGTTCCCTTTGCATAGAGTCCCACATAGAGTCCCTTTGCATATTCTTCGGATGCAGTCTCATCAACGTCAGTCACACATTGTATTAGATCATCGTCATCCACGAACAACCAGCATCTATTTTAGTAATTTCCAACCAGTTACTGACTTCCCCCATTGAAGTCTTTTCATAAACCGAAACATTTGAACATAGCTGCAACATTTCCAAATTGTTTTGAACTGCACCCAAATTGATTTGCAATTTATTCTAACCTCTTTGTATACTATTCACTGGAAGAAAACTGCAAGCTTTTTTTACAACCTTCAAAAATTGCATCATTATTGCTGTATTTTTTCAGAGCTGCAATAATGTTTCTTTCAACTATGTGCCTCGATCCATCACTCGAGTTAAGAGTGGTGTATTAGCCAATCAAACGTTACATTTTATTTTGACATTATCATTCTTCAAATCACATATAGTATGAGTAGGTATTCCACATATATATATATATATATATATATAGGATTGTGGATCACTAAAATCACTTCTTATGGCAAACCTAATGACGATGGGATTTTATACAGGTATCTGGATCTTATCCATACACTATTCTATGTATATTATTGAACTACATTCAAATCTATATTTTCAAGGGACCTAGGATATTGTTGTGATACGATGTCCAATTGTCAAGTACTGGAAAAACTTTTCTAATTATGGAAAAAATATCTTATATTATACTATACTAAAGTATTATCTTAAAGTGCACTTACATATCTACATAACTATGTAAGTATAGTGGAAAAATTAATGCTGACACTGTGTTCACGATAATTAATGGCAGCTTAGATAGATATTAAATAATGTATTTGCCTGCACCTACACTTGTTATTGCACATTGGGATAGATGGTTACAAGCAAGTTTGTTTTATTCCAAAAACACTTATAGTAAAAGTACATTACAAGTAGCTTCAAAGAATTACCAAAGACTATAAAGTATATTGAAAACACAGTTTATCTTTATTTGAAGGAGTTCAGTCCGTGATTGAATATAATTTGAAGAAATATTTCAGAATATACCGAGATTAAATAAATTACCAGAATTTGCATCACAAGATGTAGAACTTGTCAATCCACAATACCAACAATTCCTCATATATTTGGATTAATCACCTTTAAGTAGTGTAGATGCTGGGACATTTTGTTCCTCACAGAAGAAAATTATTATTTACACTAATAGTTCTGTATGTCACTATTTCATTACCCCACTACAAGGTTGCGTATACATGTGGCAAAAGGAGATTCCTCTCCTTGCGGGAAAATCGTAATTGGATATCTTTCCAGATTCATAGTTTAAAACCACTGTCATTTATAATTAACAGACAATATATAGTGGGCCTCTTTATACACACAATTATTTTATTTATAAATAAATGGTTAAAAAATATTAAGCGACACCTAATACACAAAAACTATAGCCATCAACTTGAATGCTACTCTTTCTAAACCTAAAATGTTCATAATGAACTGTTGAAGCATATGATTCTTTGTATTTCATGATAGAGTAAATGTAATTGCTCGGGACTACTTAGGTCTTTTGCACATAGAACGTATCATAGACATGACAATGTTTAAATAGACAATGAAGTGTAAAGTTAAAGTGCATGAGGTGTCAGCTGCATGAATTCAAATCTTCTACACATCTATGACGGTATGTTCCATGTACAGAAAGCCTTAGTCAACAGAACAGCAAAGAAATGGTCGCCACACAAGAAAGATATGTACAATATGATACTGAACAACAGTATCAGCTTAAAGAAAACTTACTTATAGAAAACAAAGGTAGGCGAACGTATTTTAATATTTCGAAAACGTATCGCCTCCGATCGACTATATTTTGCATCACCCAACTGATAGCCGCCTGAAAAACCTGAAATTCCGAGTCTACTCGTAACCTCTCCGAGGATAAAAATGTAATGAATTCGTCCTTGGGCAATTCATAAATTTCTTCTTCTTGGCATACTTCGGGAAAATGACTTTCGATGTAACACATCGCTTCGTTCGCAAGATTCAACCAGTTGTGCCTTTCTGCAAACCTAACATTGCTATTAGTATTTTATTATCGCTTAAGAAAAACCTTAGAGTCAGAAACATAAACTTTACCTGTAAATTCCTACAGCGTTAATAGGATGAAGTTCTTTGATTAAGAAATTGGAACAGCACAGCACGATCTCGTGCATCTCTAGCATATCAGCTGCAACCATCAGTTCTTGTACGTTGTTTTGGCTGATACATACTTTACCGGAATATATGAAATCTATTAAAGTCTCTAGCATAGTAGGTGATATGGCGTGCAATTCCACAGAATTTTGATCTTTTTCGCATAGACCACCGGTAAACATAGCTTGGAAATAATTACTACTAGCTGCCAGCACGGCTTTATGTGCCTAAAATAAAATTATCGCTTTATTTTCCTAATAAGTAAGGTAAATTTCAATGTGTTAATCTTTGATTACAAAATACTAAATGATTAATTTATCACAAGTCGAAAAAATACACAACGTAAACACTTTAATACTGCCTTGTTCAATTGGCATCGAGACCAGTTTTCATTCTATCATTAGCAGAATAATATGTTGGAAGCTCATGTGCAAGGAAAAACAATAGAAGTAGAACTGAAAAAATTAGCCCAAACTAAACGTAGCAGATCTGGCTGGTCCCAACTGATCTCAAGTTAGGTATTCGAAAAAAAATAATATCAATCTTAAAGGTAATCAAACGTTATGCTATGGGACATTAAAAGAATGAAGAACTGGAGGAGAGAACATTTCAAAGAACGAACTATGATAATAAAGAACAAGGATGTAGATCAAGGCTGTCCAACATAAAGCAAGCAGGCCGACATTTCTTGTGACCCGCTACAACATAATATAAATTTTATACTATAAAATATAGACATATGCCTAAAAAACGAAAATATACATAAGTGAGTCATTCCTACATCGATGACGAAATAAAATAACACATACATAGACTGTGACGAAACTGACCGCAATGAAGTTATTGGAGTTAATTGGAACATTGGAGATGTTACACGAAGAAAAATTTCAGCGGTATACAGGGAGTCTAGAAATGCTATCGTTACGGATTATAGGAAAAACTAAAACAACAAACATCTTTTCAAAAAGTCTGACACTGATAACAAATGCAGTCTTGCCGTTTTTTGCAAAGTAGTAAACATTCTCAAAGCAAAAAACTTATGATCAGTTAACAGTTAATTAATATGGAAACGGCATGTGACAGTATAGAAATGGTAGCAATAAAACTCTATAAAAAGGGGATAAATATTGAACCAATAGGACTGATATAGTCTACGTGCAAAATGTTACATGAATATTGTAAACAATGGACCTGCTGAGGACTCAGTGCTGCGGGTTAACCGCACCCCCACTTATCCAGATCCAGAGATCCCATCTGCCTTGAAAAAAATAGTTCTTGAACACACTAATCTTGAAGGACGCCATGCTTATAAGGCAGCTTGGCAAAATTTGGATGCTATAGATCTAGATGCATTTATTGGTCTGCTACTGCTCGCTGGGGTTTTCAAATCCCACAATGAATCAACACGAAATCTATGGGATGCACAAAAGGGCAGGAATATATTTCGAGCTGCTATGTCATTGGAGAATTTCAAAATGATATCGAGAGTAATTAGACTTGATAATCGTAAGACGAGACATGAACGACGGAAACATGATAAATTGGCAGCCATTATAAACCTCTGGGACAAATGGGTAGAAATATTACCAAATGTTCGTGTGTTTGTGCGTATGGCGTATGTGAATTTGTGTATTTGTTGTATATTTCTCGACAATTAAAAATTAAAAAACACTGGAAACATAAATTCGACGCACTCCGTGAAAAGTATTTCCACATTATAACTTATGTAACCTTTATAAAAATACAGAAAATATTTAAACTATGCATATATTGTCTGTAACGTTGAAGTATGAAGTAATGATTTTTGTATTATCGTAAGAATAGAAAGCAAAAGAGGAATCTATTCAAAAGTGCAGCATATGTGCATAACTCATTTGCGCCATTGAATAGAATTCTGATCTGCAGATCAGAATTTGTTTGGCTGTCAAGCAATAAAGAAATACCCCTTTATCATACAGTGACTCTACATATAGTGATTATATATATTATAAATATAAAATATTTATATATTATAAAAAAAAGAGTTGACGCCATGCGAGGTCTCGAACTAACTCGCACCAGATGACAAAATACAGGGTGCGCGTCTTAACTAACTCAGCCACGGGGCTTCATGCTTTACGAAACTTATCGAAGGTACTTATCAAAGAGCTGGTCAAATATTCAACTTTACACGCAAATTTCTCCAAAACGAAGACCTATTCATCCAAACCCTTTCACACTTTTTGTACCCTCGACCTCCTCTGTGAAATGAATTACAGCTCATTCAAAGTTGTATTTCGCAGTTGCCGGCATCTCCTTGTGAGACAATTGAACCACCATGCCCAAAACTCAAAAAAAGGGGTAGATGCCAGTTGTGTCCAAAAACCGATAATAAAAGTTTAATTACCTGCCACAATTGTAAAAACTTTTTTTGCAAAAACCATGTAGTGCAAATTTGTAACAATTGTATGAAATAGATTACAATAATATAGAATATTAGTTTTTGTATCTATACTTTTAAGAATTTAATTTGTGTTTTCCTGTTGCCCAACAATATAGTTTTATAAAATAGTATAATGCTTTTTATTTAATATAACATAAATCCACGCATTGTCATTAACAGTACAAATTTTAATGTAAAAGTTACTGCAAGTTCTGTTCCATTTTTCCATAAATTAAAACTAAATACACAAAAATTAAAACACTTCGTGTCTTCTTTAATCAGACAGAAAATAAGTCAAGTAACAAAATTAAATTGATAGGTTTGATATGTTTTCCCAACTGAATGCTCTAGTAAATTAAATGTATGAGAGTTGTTTTTAAAGTATCATTTTGAAATAAAAAAGAAACAAGTATAATTTTCTTTCCAGTTTTATTTTTATATGAAAGCCTGTACATTAAACCTGTAAAGACAAGAAGAAATCAAGCGGCAGACTTCTATGAAGAGGGGATTAAAAACTGGTTCTACGATAGGATAAGTGCCTTAATTATTGGCAGAAATTATGTAGAAAAATAAATTGAAGTACAGGCTTTCATATAAAAATAGAATTGGAAAGAAAATTTACTTGTGCAGTAAATTTTGATTTAAAAATGGAATGAATGCTGAATATTTCTTAGAAGATGACGAGCTCACTGTGCACCACAGCACATCAACAACCGATGACAAAGTCAATAAATAATTAAAACATTTCCTTTGTTGATATAATGCATATCAAAACTAAAATATCGATACGGTAGTCTAAATATTTCATAATAAAATATATTTAGATGGGCACAAGGTATACAAAGTGCAGCAAATTACCTTTATGACCTTTTCTCCAGCTATAATTTCCACATCACAAAATCTAGAGTTCTGTCGGAGGGCATTAAGATTATCGAGGACCTTCAACGGATAGTCGCAACACGTTTCGTCCGTCTGGGATTGCAAGAAGTTGTTATTTTTCATCGTCATATCGACGTTGCACTTGCTATTGATTCCTCTGAAGGGCGGAATTATTATATCCATTAGGAATTTCATACGGGCTCTTCTGCTCCTCCTTATGAACTGGGGATTCAAAATAGAACTGACGACACACCCCGAGTGTTTACTCTTGTTTCTCGTATCTACACGCTGGAGACGCAACCGTTCATAATTCGTGCGTCAATAAACGCATTAATTAACATTCTCTACGTCCGCAAGCATCAGAAACTGCATCCAAACAATGTGATATGTCAAAATATCTTTTGCAAGTGTCAACAGGGAGATAGGCAGCCAAACTGATTTTGTACAGAAATACCAACGTGCTAACAATGCGATTCCGTCTTATTTTATCGATTGAAATTGCAAACGCCCAACGTAAACAACGTCCCACACAGACCCACACTTACTAAAATGGAGTGAAACGCTAAAAGAGGCTTACGTACGCCAGCACGAACAATGCCGTAATTGTTTTAATTTGTTAGATTATTTTAATTGTTCAGTCCACAACTGGGTTATCCACGAACATGTCATGCACTTCAAAGAAATTATATCCGTTAAAATTTCATAAATTTGTTATTCACGATAACAAATTCTATTGAATCATTCATTCTGTTAAAAAGTGATAGGAAACATACTCATTACTGATTAAATATTACAGTACAGTGACTTCTTCGAATCGCTGTTTATTGATAAAGTAATATTTTTTATTTTTTTTTCAAAAGTAAAATGTAAAGCATTAAGTTTAATGAAACTACAATTGACTTTTTCTGAGGGTCTCTCCCACTCTTCAGAAACTCAACCTCTTATTTCTCCCGTTGGAAACAACTGCACCCGCCGCCGATTTACGCTAAACGAGTATATTGCGTTATGTTTTCGTGCAAGGTGTGAACAATAGAAATTAACATTGTTATTCTTTATACTATTCATACTTTATAAGGAATTGTGACGCAATATACTCATTTAGCGAGAAACGGTGGTAGGGTGCAGTTGTTCGAGATTTTTCGAACGGCAGGAACAAGACCATGATTTTATGAAGAGTGGGAGAGACCTCCGGATAGCTCAGGTGCTTACAGCGTTCGCCGTGAAAGCAGAAGGTCGCAGGTTCAATGTCTGCTCGGAGGTCAATTTATTTTCTTGTTTAATAAAAAGTAATACGTTTTATTTTTAATTGTTTATTATACAGGGTGTGTAAAATTAGCGCATTTGCTACACGTGCGCCAGGCGAATATTATGCTAATGAGTAGTGTACCTTCTACCTAGGTTAGTTATTCCGTGAACTACTATGTATAAACACAATTTATATGTAAGAAATAAATAAACGGAATTAAAATTATTTTAATTCTACAGTATACGTCAATTCAGACATTTAAACTTAATGTTAAAAATTACTTATTTTTGCATAACATAAAGATAACATTACAGTTTTTGACAAAGTAAATTAATTTTTGTACGTTTGTGTAGCAAATCAGCATCACTAAATCTCTAAAGTTTATAATAAATGTTAAAACTGAAAACCATTTGTTTCTAAATATAACTGCAATCTACGGGGTATTGTTTGCATAACTCGCTCCAGCCTCTCAGGTGTAATTTCTAATTCTGCCGCATCAATTCTGTTTCTAAGCTCATCGACATTTTGTGGAGGTGTTGCATAAATTTTCTCCTTCATGAAACCCCAAACAAAAAGTCGAGTAGATTGATATCGGGGGATCTTGCCCGCTATAAAATCCATAAATCCATCTGTTTGGAAAGTATTCATCTAACCATGTCCTTACGTTATGGGAAAAATGAGCAGGAGCCCCGTCATTCATAAAGAGCATGTTAGGTCGGATGTTCAACGAAACTTCATGAACAACTTTTTCCAAAACATTGAGGTACTCATTAGCATTCAAACGATTTGGTAAATAAATTGGCTCAACAACAGTATGGTTTATTGTGCTCAACCATACATTAACGGAAAACCTTTGGTGACCAAACTGACGACATTCGTGTGGGTTCTCTTCAGCCCAGTAGTGACTATTGTGTACATTAAAAACACCATCTCTGGTAAACATGCACTCGTCACTCCAAAGGATACGTCTTAAAAAGTTACCATCACCCTGAATTCTATTTAAAATGGTATTACAAAAATTATATCGGACAATGTTGTAATTTTCATAAAGAGGTTGAACTTTTGAGATGTTGTATGGATAAAGTAAGTTTTCTTGTAATACGGCATGAATAGTCTTGTTACTAGGAACGTTTAACATTTGAAACAACTGTCGAGTACTGGTAAAAGGGTTCTCTTCTACTGCATTTAAAATTTGCTCTTCCAGTTGTACAGTGCGCCTTTGTCTTTGGTCGACCAGCGTTTCTTCTTCTTACAATTAACGAACCAGTTTCGCGACGACGCTGATCCAGTCTTCGAAAGACATTTGCAGTTGGACGTCTGCGATTTTGAAATCGTACACCATGTTCTCGTATTACCATATAAGAGTCACCATTTCAAAAACCATATACTATGTACATGTTGGCATACTCATTGAACGTAAAAACCATTTTGCAGAAAAACACGAAGTCAGAATTAATCCGATTTGTTAATTGTCAAATTTGACAACATACGGGCGCTTAATACATGTATACACATTATTGCTGTACACTGTTGTCATATTCATTTTTTGTACAAAAATGTCAATAAAGAAATGCTAAACATGCAATTTTAAGACAAAGAGGCAATATTTGCAAAAAATAACCTTTAAAATCTTTTTTTTATTTTAAATTGGAATATTAAGCCAAGAAATTATTGGCTAATAAGGTTTATTAAAAGACTGAACATTCAGACTTTGAGGACCTCGTACAGACACACGAAGCGTGGTGTATTTTCGTATTAACATTTTCGAGTCAGAATTTTACAAGGTATGTCGTGATGTGTAGCAAATGCACTAATTTACACACACCCTGTATAGATTATTGCATTACATAAAGCAATTGCACGATAAGGAATTAATTTTACCTTTCTGTTACTTTCTCTTAAGAAAAAGTATTACATTCGCTGTCGAATGTAAAACTTTCTCGGCAAAGCGATGTCGAGATTTTGATGGATCTTGAGGAATTAGGCTATTTGTAGCCTATCTATCCTATTTTTGGTGGTTGGTCTGTCTGTCCGTCCGTCCGCCCGTCAGTAAGTCGTTTAATTAATGCTACATTAGACTAATTAAAACAATACGTTACATACAAGCTAATTATTATATAATCTGGTCACAATAAGGATTTCGTAAAAATTGTACATATGGTTTAGGTACTTAACCTAAAATTCTTTTGATTTTTTTACAACTTTTTGCAACAAAATATATTTTTGTAATCTACATAGAATTGTGAGTAAAAAACCTTAGGGATAGTAAATGCTTAAAATCAACAGTTCTCAAATTATAAGCATAATTGATAAAAATATAGCCCTATGGGTCAAGACGGTATTTCGTTCTTAATTTCGGATATTGCTCCCTTTAGAAAAAAATGTTTCGAATAAAAGTTGCATGACATCGAACTGTTAAGAATTTGAAACAGTGTTTGAATGTACAGGGTATGCGATTTATTCTAAAAACTATCCAACTTCAGATTTTTAAATGGAACACCCTGTATATTATGATATTTTTAAAGTCCTTATTAGGCTTAAGGGCCACTTTAATTATTATATATCAGTTCTAAATCACACCATTTGGGCGTTATTTCATATTTTTGGAAAAAGATGACAGATACGAGTAGAAATTATTTTTACAATTTTTTTTATATTTAAACCAGGGGCAAGGTATCAGAAAGTCATGCACGATGTACCTCTTCTAGTTTTGCTTAGAAACTATTTATTTTCAATATTAAATAATTGAAAAGTGATAAACAAAAGTAATAAACACTTAATTATTGTATAATCTAGATTCATACAAAATTTGTGCTGCTATTTGATGCGACAAAGTTAGTTATAAAAAAGTTAGTTAGTTAGTGATGTACGAAATACAGTAATACCCCGCTTAACGCTGTTAATGCGTGCACGCAATGTTGAGCGTTACGCGAATCAGCGTTAAGCGGGGCACACGTGTTTAATCTTAAAAGTACGCGAACCGCTTGCACAAAACTTTATTGAGCAAAATACCTATTTTGTACTTTAAAGGTTTATAAGAAATACAATAAAGAACG